>PISX010034806.1:0-13583 GCA_004024625.1 Mellivora capensis
ATTTATTTATTTACTTGATTGTTGCTCACAAGAATGTTTTAAAGTCCTTCATGTACTTCCAATTTTTTTTAGTTTAAACTCTCAAAGGTGGACATGAAGTGCATTGAGTTTACTCATGATTTGTGCACCTCCTATTTTGAGGGTTTATTCCCATGGCTTAGAAAAATAACTTTTGATAAATTTTCATGAGTGCTAGAATCTGTGAAGTGAAATTTTGTTTCTCCACATATATATTAAGCCACTGTTAATTGTATTCAAAGATGCTGTATTGCAATGTATGCCCTCTTTTATCTGTTAAGGATAGAGTGCATTAAAGTCTTCTATGATAAATGTATTTCCCCTCAGTTACTGCATTTCTTTTATTTTCGTGTACTTTTTAATTTATTTTCATCCTGTGTTATTGGTTGCCTAAATGTTCATATTATCACTATATTGTGAATTACACTTTTAATCTAATTGAAATGATTCCCTTTGTCCCTCTTAAAGCCTTTTCACTTGATATAGATACTACTTTGCTATGTGTTTGTACCGACGCATGCCTGATAAGTCATATTCTGTACTTTATTGTTAATCTTTCTGTATTTGAAAGCCACTTCTGACTGACTTAGTCTCTGGTAGAGGAACTTAACCCATTTGTATATATGATTTTTTGTGTGCGATAATCAACATTCTTGGTTTTTCTTCTACTTTTGTTTTTTGGGGAGAGGTCACTTTCACTTTATGGAATATACTTTGTGATTTGGAAAATATACTTTCTATTTTCTATCATTCCCATAATTATCTTTATTAATATTTTTAGACCATAAATTTATTTATTTATTTTTAATTTAAATTTGATTAGTCAACATATAGTACATCATTAGTTTTGGGTTTTTTTTAAAGATTTTATTTATTTATTTGACAGACAGAGATCACAGGTAGGCAGAGAAGCAGGCAGAGAGAGAGGGGAAGCAGTCTCCCACCTGAGCAGGAGCCCAATGCCGGGCTCGATCCCAGGACCCTGAGATCATGACCCGAGCTGAAGGCAGAGGCTTAACCCACTGAGCCACCCAGGTGCCCCACATCATTAGTTTTTGATGTGTTCAGTCATTCATTAGTTGCATATAATACTCAGTGTTCATGGTATCATGTGCCCTCCTTAATGCCCATCACCCAATTACCCCATCCCCTCATCACCGTCCCTTTCCATAACCCTCAGTTTGTTTCCCAGTGTAAAGAGTATCTCTTGGTTTGTCTTCTCGATTTCTTCCCGTTCAGTTTTTTATTCCTTCCCCTATGGTTGTCTGTGCTATTAATAATTATCTTTAAATTAGCAAAATACCATTAAAATCTTTTTTCTTCTAATTATTCATATCAAGAGTAAAGCAGTACTTGATGATAACCCCATCCTTTTACTTTAATCCCATATATTTTTTGTACTTCTCACTACTCAGCTATTTTAAGTATTTTATATCCATATTGTTTTATTATGATATTTTTAGAATGTTATTTCTCTTAGGTTAATCATTTTGAGGATATACTGTAGGTTTTTTTTTTTTTTTTTTAAAGATTTTATTATTTGTCAGAGAGGGAGAGAGAGCGAGCGAGAACAGGCAAACAGAGTGGCAGGCAGAGGCAGAGGGAGAAGCAGGCTCCCTGCTGAGCAAGGAGCCCGATGTGGGACTCGATCCCAGGACGCTGGGATCATGACCTGAGCTGAAGGCAGCCACTTAACCAACTGAGCCACCCAGGCATCTCTATACTGTAGTTTTTATAACCATATTAACTCCTATTCTATAAATATAGCTCAGTTTTACAGTGTTTATACCCCTGCACCTTTGTTTTTGGATTAACTAATCTCTGTATTTGCTGGATATGAATTTGCTTCATATGTTGAGGAAGGCAGGTATGTGGCTGGTATAACTCCAGCTCTAGAATATCTTTATTTTAGCTTCAGACAAATATATCTGACTATATACTTTCTGAATCATAATCTTTTTTTTCCTTAAAATTCTGAATTTTGTTTGCTTTTTTAAACAGCTGTAGTTTACTCTAGCTATCTTTATGATGTATTGGATTCTTACATAAGCACCTGGTCTACTTTGGAACTTTTCTTCTCCATATAGGTGGTATTCTGTTGCCCATTCTACTTGGCTTGGCCTATAGTGAGCCATTGACCACACTGTCTTCTGGAGCTTAATGTTGCAGAGAAGAAGACTATGAGCCTGACTTTTGTTCCTTTATAGATATTCTGCTTTTGTAGATTTGTGTAGGATTTTTAGTTAGACACAGAATGTACAACTTTAAACATGCTCTCTCTAGATATTTATCTCCATTCAACCTTTTTAGTTCCAGGGAGGTCTTGTGATCCACAGGGTTACAGTAGAGGACTCTGTGGCACTCTAGATTCATGCTTTCCGTGTTTCATCTCCATGTGATATTTTCTGATTTCAGCATGTGACTTATTTGTGCATCTCCATTTTATTTTCTTAGATCGTAAAAAAGATTCAGTGTCCTCTTGGATCTTTTAAGAGCATGGCTCAGAAATTCTAAAAAAAAGTTACCCTTTTCAGCAAATCTCTTTCAGAAGGTGGAATCTCCATTTTTGTCTAGGACGGTCCCCTCCTTTGCTACATATTCTGGATATGTTCTGTTTTCATGCGAGGAGCACTACCCCCCCACCCCTCATGACTCCTTGAAATTTCGTGTGTGCTCTAAGCAGTAATTTCTCTGTGTGTTTTGCTTGTAAATGGGATCCTTCACCCTTTCTAGATTTTAATTGCTTAATGTGGTTTTCAACATTTTAGTATTGGTTGATCTCTACAATATAGGAGGGAGAAATTAGATGTCCCTCCATTTTTATTACGTTCCGTATTTCCTTTAGATGTCTTTGTCTTATATATTAGTCTCTCTTTTGAAATATTTTCATTTATTCACGTTTACCTTAAACAAGAAAAGTATTGCCTCTCAAGTGATGATCCTAATCAAGCATTAAGGTTTTCTGTAATGTTTGGAAGCACAATTCCACACTCAGTTATCCACCATGTTAGAGTGTGGGCACCTTCCTTCAAATGAGGCATTTCCTGTGTGTCTACCTATAAATGTGAACTAAACTTAGAATCCTATTGTCTTCCTCTTCTTCATTTCTTACTCATTCCTCTCTTTGCGCATGAAGTGTTTGTTAGGAAACATGATGTACAAGGCAATGTTCTTGAGACTGGGGATACGAGATAGCTAACAGAGGGTCCCTTCTCTCAAGAAACCCAGCACCTAGCAGTGGGGTGGGCCCTGTGTCCATCTAGCTGAGAGAAACGTGCTGAGGAGGAGTGTGGTGAGAGGTATGGTTGAAGTGGGCCCTTCTGAAGAGGTAATGGTTCAGTTGGGTCTTAAAGACTGGAGAGGATGTAACAAGATGGAGCTGTGCTTTCCTTGCTCAGGAATGGCATGGCTAGTGATCAGATAGCTATGTACTGTTGTGGAAGGGATTCCCATCTATGAAGAAAAACACTCTTTTTAGCTAAAAATGTAGTCATCTTATATTTAACATGATGCAGTTCCTTCTGTTAGCTCATTTCTCTGAAATTTTAGGTTCTCAAGTAAGTGTTGACACTTACTTCAATGCAGCGTTCAATGCAGATATTTTGTCCACACTGGATGGTTGAGTCATTGTTAGTAAGAGATGCGTGGCTAGGCCCATGACTGCTGAAGAACAAGGTGCCCTCTCTCTCTGTCTTCCTGGAAGCATCCATGCTTCCAGCCTCCTCCTCCTGTGAATCTGTCTGAAACCAGACTGTCCTTGTGGCCCAGGTTCTCATAGCATTCCCTTTAAACCCACTGCCCAGTTGTCAGAATGTTTCTGACCTTTTATTACTCAAAAGATTAAGTAACTATGACTTTTACTGTTCTTTTAAACCAAACTCCCTATTTTTTCCCTAGTCAGCACTAATTTACCTCACACCCTGTGTCATGTAGCTAGTTTCAGGGAGAGTTGCATCCGGTGTTCCCTGCTTGTGGACAGAACAAGTTTTGTTGGCCATTGTTTTGCTAGATTATCTCACATGAGTTAGGATGGGATCTTGTCCTCATTCTTCATCGTCCTTCCTTTCTAAGTGGAATTGAAATCAAGTGTGAATCAACTGGGATATGTTGCAATCATCTGGTAATAATGTGGGGAAAAAAGGTTTCTTACACGAATTAAACAAAGATCAGCAGTTTTAAAGTAGACGGGGGCATCTTGTAAACTGCAGCTTGCATTTCACAGTATTCCTGGTCATGCAGTAGGTTCTGAAGAAAAAAGCACTATAGATAATCAGTTAAAAGAATGACATATTTCCTGATGTGCCAATCAGTAGTAATACCTAATTTTGATTTCAAGTGTGCTATAATGGATTACTGTATAGATGGAGCTGAGCACTGAGCATTCAATAGAGCCATGTGTTTCTCAGGAAAGTAATATTTATTCACAATGTGTGACTTTGTTGAAAAATTTTTTTATTTTACTCTCCAGTGAAAGTACAAACAAGATGTCAGTTGCTTATGTGGCATTCCCAGTAGTGTAGCTTAGAATATCAGCTACAGTAGAAATGCCATAATGTATTTGCCGCAGCAAAGGTAGGCTGCATGTGGGACTTTCTGAGGGACAGGCTTAACATTTTGACACAGATGGTCATATGGGGCTTTACTTTTCTTGACTTCAGAGACCTTAACGCATACACAATGGTCCTTGCAATATTTAGTACAAAAAGAAGCAATAGCGTGGATGACGTTTCAGTGTTGTATAAGATTCTGTCCATTTGGGAATGTTTTTAGCAGTTCAGACATTGGGCATGGTATTTCATAGCCAAACCTTATTGAGTTTGTTTTTGCGTGTCTTTTAAGTCCATCCATTTTATAAACCTGAAAACTTTTATCCAGAAGTGGTGATGATGATAGGCCTGACCTCAGAACAAGTTGGAGACTACTAGTGGTGACTGACAGCATCCACGTGTCTAGATACAGGTCATCTTGCTGTGTTCCTTAGCTTTCTTTATATTAAAAAGACATTTTTCTCTGTTGCACATTAAGAAAATAAACCCAAGTCAAGGAAACAGAGAAATATTTTGGAAAGCTGAAAAACATGATTCAGTGCCACATTGGTTTCCTGACTAAAGTTAAGGTCTGAAGAACAGTCAGCATGGCAAACATTCATCTAGTCCATATAACATCTCCTCTGGATGTGTGGAGTAATTCTTTCAGCATGAATTTCAGCAGTTCATACAGCATTCTTCTTTATGATGTTTTAAAATACAATGGCAGGATGGGATCAAAAGTTGATCCCAGAATGCAGCTGGGGTACCTGGTGCCCTTGGTGGAGAATGCATGAGAAAGGATATGAGTCAGTGCTGTGCCATTCGCTCAGGAAGAGTGAACTGCAAGGCAGAAAAAGGACTGGAAGGATTCACCGGGCCTAGGCTTTCATCAACGTGAGGCAGCAGCCCATTTACAAGAAACAATGCCAGCAGAGATGGTGTCCCTGGAGTAGGGTGCATTGCTCTTAGAAGCACTCAGCCTCTTAATGTGATGAAACTATTATAATTAATCATTGGAAGATGATTGTGGCAGAGAGATATGCTGCTCACATTGCCCTGCAAGAAAAAATTTGCTACCAGTCTGCAAGGAGCAGGGTTAGCTGGCAACCCAAGGCTGTCAATGCCTTCAGCTCTCCAGCCATAGTCAGCTCTTCTCATCCCCAGCCAGTGACTGAGCAAGGTGGTGGTATGAGGACGTAGCCATTTTCAGGCCCACCAGACCCCTCTAATGTGCCATCTTTGCTCTGGAGCTTCACTAAGCTGGCGGGGATTTTCAGCTCTGTAGGATGTTCTGAGGCTCCCTGCCCACCCTTATTTCCTTGTTTCCCTCCCACAGATGTTCCATTCCAGTAAATGAGGGAAGTCCTCATTCCACCACTGTATCCATCCCCAGAGAACTCATCCTGCAGTGATCATTGTTCATCTGTCATCAGACATACCGAACTAGCCTTTGTAATCAATTTTTCAGTGAAGGGAAGTATGAGTTAGAACCATAAAACAGATGTGAATGGAGGCCATCTTTTTTTCTTCAGTCTGGAAACCTCCTAGGTCATCTCCAGGCCATGCTTTTTCTGGACTCTAGAGTTGTTCATTTGGTTAGCAGCAGCCTGACTGCTGAGACCCCGTTCCATGTTCTCTGGTCCAGAGTTGTCAATTTTCTCTTTGCTTGCGATGTTTTCCATAATCTATAGACAGCACTGTGGGTCCTGTACTCCTGCCTGTGTTCTTATCTGCAGCTCATGGGCATGTTGAGGTGTCGATTCTGTTGGTAGGACAGTGCTCACATGGGTTCTTGTTAAAATACTCGATAGCTGACGGACTTTTACTTCTGACTCCGTTTTACTATATGGAACTTAAAACATAACCTGGTTTTTGCCCTTACTACCTTTTGTGTATTACTCATCAAATATACATATTGGTATATATTACAAGGGAAGACCTACTTGATTTTTTCCTTCAAAGAGCCATTTCCTTACCTCTGCACAATTTATAGATCAATTGATCCTGCCTGGTGTTTGACAGCTGGCTGACAAAGGTTTTGGGTTCCTCAGGCAACAGCTAATGTTGAGTTCACTTGATTTAATACTGAAGTTGCTTTTCTTATATTGTCATTTTCATGTTTTCTTGTATTTTCCAGCATCTTTTAACTTTTTCTAAGTAGTTGTACATACAGTCATAAGTATTTTTAATCTCTTAAGACAAACATGGAAAACACCTGGCACATTGAAAACTTCTTTGACCTGTGCATGCCTGTCTCCAGCTTCTGCTCTTCCTTCTTCATCCCTTTTTTTTAAAGATTTATTTATTTATTTGAGAGAGAGGGAGAGAGAGAGAGAGAGAATATACACAAACACGGGAATCAGTAGAGGGAGAGGGAGAAGTAGACTCCCTACTGAGGAAGGAGCTTGACTCTGGGCTGGATCCCAGAAGCCTGGTCTGATGACCTGAGCTAAAGGCAGATGTTTAACCAGCTGAGTCACCCAAGTGTCCCTTCCTACTTCATCCTTACTGTCTTTGGAGAACTTCAATGCAACAATATCTCTAGGGTTTCATTTCATTTCCTTGTAAGCCCTCTTAGAGGGATCTTATACACACACATCGTCAGCAGCTACCTATATTCTGTTACCCTCCAAATCCTGTTTCTGCCCTCCAGGGCCATGTATCGAAATGGATAGAATATCTCCTCAAATAAGTCCATTGACACCTTCAGTTCCAGAATGTCCAGAATCAAACTTGACATGCTTCAGTTCTGGGATTTCTTCTGGATTTGATATCTTAGATAGAAGTGTGGCCATCTGCTGAGACACTGGGAAATCATTCCTGAGTCCTCCATTCACCACAAGTACTCTAATCACGGTCTTGACAGGTTTACCTCCTGAATATCACTATTATGTGCTTCTCTTTATTTTGCTGACCTTTGTCCAGGCCACTTCATTCCTTGTCTGAAATGCTACCATTGCCTCTTCTTTGATATCTCTGCCTCTCCTCTCAGCCATCTTAATTTCCTCTCTAGCTGGAACCCATTCAATGACTGCACAGTGCTCCCTGAGATCATGGTCTCTCCTGTCTCTCCAGGCCCTTCTCCTCCCCTCCTCACCTACCTGCCAGCCAAGTGGGCTCTCTTGCTGCTGCTGTTCCTTTCAGGTACCAGGCTGTCTTTACCTCTTGGCCTTCACATATGCTCTTCCTTTTGTTCCTGTTCTCCACTAGGCTAATTTAATTGATTCTGTAAGTCTCCACTCAGGAGTCCTTTTTCCCTGGAACCATTCTGTGAAGCTTCTACTGAGATGAGGTGCTTTCCCCTCCCCTCCACAGCTCCTCAGGGAAACTTTTTTTTTTTTTTTTGACAGAGATCACAAGTAGGCAGAGGGGCAGGCAGAGAGAGAGAGAGGAGGAAGCAGGCTCCCCGCCAAGCAGAGAGCCCAATGTGGGGCTCTATCCCAGGACCCTGGGATTGTGACCCAAGCCGAAGGCAGAGGCTTTAACCCACTGAGCCACCCAGGCACCCCTCCTCAGGGAAACTTCTGTCAGGCTTTTATTTCCTCTGGAATGGTATTTTCTTCATCCTCTTTCTTGCCCACTAATCACGAAAACTTTATAAGGAAGAACGAAGTAGTTCGTGAATATTTACTTTATTTCTGCATTGCAGATGCCATGCGTGGTATCAAATGTGTAGGTATTTTTCAGTAAATGGGATTTGATGTGCATGTGCCCATTTTGTGTTTATAAGTGTGTTTGAGTGTGTGTCAGCATGAACACGTAGTAAAACAAGCTATAAGTTACCCTGTAGAGTTATGGGCTATGAGATACGGAGCCGACATGTTCTAGAGGAAGTCTGAAGTGGAAATGTAGGAGAGAACTCCTGTGAGTGATTGTCAGTATCTGATCAGCTACATACTGCTTTTCATATATATAGTCAGAAATAGTCTTCAGTGTAGTCTGTGTAGCATTTTCATCCATGTAGATGTGTGGTATAAAGAATTTATAACAAAGACTGTAACTAAATACATTTATATTTTCTTGTTTATGTTTGTCAAATCTTGAAAAATTAGTTCTTTTCAATTATACAGCTTTTATTTTTTTGTTTAGATTTTCTTTACTAAGTTTAGGGTTTTAAAAATGCCCACACATTTTAATGTATTTTCATGTAAATATCGTTAAGTCAATGACCTGTAGGGAAAGATCAGGTCCATCTTATGTTAGCGTGAACAGAGGACCATAGCAAAGATTAGGAAACTTGTAATACTCAAAAACAGTCGTCCAAGTAAAAAGCCTGCATTATTCTTCTCCTGAGTATTTATTTGAGCACATGCTGTGTGCTAGCCATGCTCTTGGTGCTGGGGATGCTTCAGAGAAAAGACAGAAGTGTTCTTTTTCTCAGGGCTAACAACACTCTGGTGAAGGAATACCGCCTTTAAATGAGCGAAGGTGAAGATGACTTCAGGGAGGGGCAAGGGCTAGGAGGACGACAGAAGAGGTGGTAGAAGGAGCATCAGAGTAGTGGTGAGGTGGTGCCCAGAAAGAAAGAAGGCCCAGAAAGGCCCCTGTGGGGAGGTGGTGCCTGCAGTGAGAGGAATGGTGAGGCAGCACCACAAGGCTGTGGGTGGAAAAGCCTTCAGGGGGAGCAAGGAGTCCATGCCGTTAAAGCTCCCGCCATCTGATGGAAGTTTACCTGTCATGCCTTTTCTCAGAACATCAGGAGATGTTCTTACATGTTCATGGTTGTCAAATGGGAACAAATGAAGTAAGACAAGTATATGTTACCGACCCAGGGGGAAGTTAAGACAAGAAAATGAAAACAAAACCAAACCTCAGACTGCCTCAGATGGAGGAGACAGTTGATGAGCTGCCGGGAAGTATACTTATTCAGGAGATTTGGATATATATGTTTTACCTTCATCTTTCTCAGTGTTAGACTGTTAGCCTAGATAAACCTAGAATGGGGATTTGTTATGGTCAAATAGGGATGTGTTATCAATACCAAGAAATATATTTTGATCAGTTTTTGGATTTCTAAATTTCTTAAAAAGGTGGTTGCCAAGAAAATACAAAGAATCTTATGACCCAAGAATAACTTGCCAAAACTTACTGGAAAAATAAGTGAGGGGATAAAAGAAAAAGATCATTTGGGGTTTTTTTGGAAAAGCTACGTTTATTAGCTAAATACTCTTGCATGTCATTCATTCATTCCTTATTGTATCTTCCAATATGTGGGGTTAAGGGTGTGGAATTCCTAATTGCAATCCTAAACTTATTTTTAGCTACTCATTTCAAGAAATTCTTGACAGCAATTTCATTTTGTTAACCCACTGTATGTTCATGGTCTTATCCTTCTGGACGTTCATCTTTCTTCCTGACACTGGTCCTTGTCCGGAGACTAATAATGATGATAATGGGAAGGGAAAGTGGAAGGTGAAAAGCAGAAACGTGGGGAATCTGGCATTTGAGAAATTATTCTTTTAATACGAACTTAAGCAAAGGCTATGATTTAATTAAGATAAAAAGGATTATTTTAGGGATTTTTTTTCCCCCTTGTTTTTCTTGTTTTCTTTTAGGAGAAATTAAACTTGGAACAGTGATGCCTTTAAGGCATTCAAGGAAGAAAAGTTGTTTGGGGCTAGTAAAAGACACTGTCCCATGGGCTACAGGGTCAAGCGCACTATTTATGCTATTAGAAATAGCTTTTATCTTTTCTTTTCTGAGACATATATATATATATATATATATATGCATGTATATATATATATGCACACACACTTCGTGTATATATATACATGCATACATACATACATAGTACTATCATGAAGTGTGTAGTTCATTTTGTCTTTATATCTTAACAATTTTTTTTACATTTGTTTTATAGAAAATACTGCAATTTCTACCTGAACGAATTTTCTTTCGATGGCATTACCAGAGTATAGGTAAGAAAATTTAAAGATTTCTAAAATTATAGATTTTTTTCCAGTTGACTTTTCAGTAATGTTTTATATAATTGGCACCTCCAATATTAGTTTACAACAAGGAATGGTAACAAGGGCATGCTGGTTAAATGTAAGACAAGTCCCACCTGGACTTTGGAGGAAAATAAAATATCTATCCCTGCGCCACAAGTGCTCCTTAAAAAGGATGATTCGCAGACCAGCAGCACCGGCCTCACCTGAGAGCTTGTTAGAAAATGCAGAATGTCGTGCCCCAGCTGGACCTACCAAATCAGTCTGTATTTTTAACAAGTGCTCCAGGGGATTCCTGTGCACCAAATTGTTTGACAAGTATTTGATCCAGAGTATTTTTTTTAATTTTTTTTTAAAAAGATTTTATTTATTTGACAGAGAGAGACACAGTGAGAGAGGGAACACAAGCAGGGGGAGTGGAAGAGGGAGAAGCAGGCTTCCCGCTGAGCAGAGAACCCGATGCGGGGCTCCATCCCAGGAGCCTGGGATTATGACCTGAGCCGAAGGCAGACGCTTAACGACTGAGCCACCCAGGCGCCCCTATTTTTTTTAATTTTTTATAAACATATAATGTATTTTTATCCCCAGGGTTATAGGACTGTGAATTGCCAGGTAATCCAGAGTATTTTTAAGTAACTTTTTGTTTTTTTTTCTTATAAAACTATCTTGTTCTCCAAGACTTTCTCACTGATGCAGAGTTTTTTTGTTTGAAAGCAGGAGGGAACTTGAAATATAGCCAAGTTAGCATCGCTGCCCTTTCTGTGCAGCCATTGACATTGAACAGTGTTTCCTCTCAGTGTAATATTCATGGCACAACTCATGTAATTTGTGCTATTGACTGTGACTCCTACTTTCTGTTTAAAGAGTGTCTGGTTTGGTCTTTCTCCCTGTTTCCCTCCTTGCCAGATGATCATATTGAGGAGAACGTAACATCATAATGGGATCTTAACTCCTTCATCATTCATTCATTCAAATACCTATTGAGGGAGAACCAAAGTTCTGGGGAAGAAACAAAGAAATTTCACCATGCTTGTATGGTATAAGCTGATTGACAGGTTGGGGGATAAGTTTGAAAAATAATTACAGTATAATTGCCACTACAAAAAATGTACTAATGGTAGCAATGAAGAAAGTTGAACAATTCTCTTCAGAGGACTTGAGGAAGGCTTCAAGAGAGGGAATCTCTACCTGAGCCTTGAAATAGAAGTGTGGAAAGGGTTTTCTAGATGGGAGATCGATCTGTGAAAGACCTGGGACCTGAAAGAATATGGCACGTTCCCTGGATATTTCAAAATTCAGAATCCCGAATTTCATTTAGTCCTACTTATGTGAAAAATATAATGGACCCTTCTATAAACGGAACTGTTTGGTGAAGTATATATAATAAATACATCTACTGAACTGAATGATTAAATCATTACTTGAAGGTAGATGCCTTTGTCTTTAAATCTTTCAAATACACAAAGAAGGTTTTCCTTTAAATTATAGCATTATTGGTAGCATTTCTTTTAATTTTACTTGATGTTGTGTATTTAGGGTAAAAATCTAAAAATCAAATGGTAAGTATAATCTAAAGAGGAATCATAGGGACTTGTAATACTCCATGGTGTTGCAGGAATGGATGAAAATGAGGATAAATGCATGCAGAATTTTGTATTTGTGCTAGATATAATCTGTCCATTCTGGTTATGTCCTGTCTATGAAAACCATCCTCGTTTGCTACAGAGAGTACTGTAAAATGTCTGCAGATTAATAGGTCCCCCTCAGCTTGGATAACCTTACTGGGATTGGGTGTAGAAATTCATTTGCTATTTGTGCTGTGAGACTTTATGCATGTAGGAGGTGGTGTAGGGGATTACCTTAACTCTGACTACTGTTACCACATGACTGGTTAAGAGTGCAGGTACAAGCAGCTTTTTACCCAGTTTAATAGTGTCTACCGAGAGCAGTGACTCTTGGATGGGGACTGCGGAGTGCTATTCTCCTGAGCCAGCCCAAGAACAGGTGCTGTTTATCTAGTCTGGTGTGTAGAAGAAGCTATTTTATCTTGTGCATAGAATAAGCTGGCTGGACAACACGGTCAGAAAGAGTCATGTTTCAGAAAGTTGACGTTTGAGCATTTACATATAAAATCATCCTTGTTTTGATGTTTATATGCTTAGTACTTGAATCAGACTGGCTCCTTCCAGATGCATGTATCTTTGCCTGATTTTTTGAACTGGGTATAAGTTGATGGTTAGACAGGCCCACATACCTTTTATGATCATCTTCAGCCTAAATGTCCTTTGGAATCAGAAGTTTTCATATATTTAGAATGGCAGTGTGTGGTGTGTTGATATTCAGCAAACATTAACCCAATGTGGATATCTTTATGTTACACCCCAGAGGATTGGACAACACCCTGTAACCAAGAGGATTCTTATTTCTGTAGCCTGAGAGAGGAATATTCAGCACCGGTGGGATAACTAAAGCCAGAATAGCCTCAGCTTAGTTGGGTGTTGCCACCTTAGGTGTTCAGATTCAGGTCAGGTCCTGCCCACTAGGAAATTCTGCACAAAAACTGGTTTTCAGAGCTTCTTGGGTTTTGAAATGGCTAATAATTGATTGTAGATTAACAATTCTATACATTTTCTTGACCTCACTCTCTTCCATTCTTCCCATTTTATTCAGATTTGTTAAAATGGCTACCATATGTCATTAAGGTCTTGACCAAGTTTGTTATAGAAACTAAGAAACTATAAGGAAACACCAGATTTCAAAAGGAAAGGATTGTGCCTTAAATATTTCCATAGCATCAGTATCTTCTTGGCTTCTGCGAAACCTCTTGAGGCTAGCACAGGAAGCTTTTCACTAGTCAGCTCCAGACTTTCTAGATATCTAATGTTCCTTATTTTAGATGTTTTATATACTAGATATCTAATATTTCTGATCAATATGAAGAACACTACTGTATAAACTTCTTAATTAAATGTTCCTGTGGCTGATAGTGGCCAAGGTGCTCTGGAATACAGGGTTAGAACCTTGAAGCTGGGTAGACACACCACTGATTTGGTATGCTTCCTCCCCACACTACAAATAATGTCCC
>PISX010034807.1:0-13698 GCA_004024625.1 Mellivora capensis
TTTTTAAGACTACTATACTATTTTTCAGGTCTAAACATAAGAAAAGGTGCACATTTTCATAACTGCTTTGGATAAAGTATGAAACTATTGGAAGTGTTTGAATTCATCTTCCACTGCCATTCTATAGTTATCCCACTTCACATAGTTTAACGTGTTTTCTCTTTTTAGGGGAAAGTATCTATCTATCTGTCTATCTATCTAGATCAGTCGATAAGTTGATCAAAAGACATATAGATTTGAAAACATGTGATACCTAAGATAAGCAAAATCCCTATAGCTATGCTTGTTAGGAGTGAGAAAAAGTAAGTTAGGGGAACATCTGGGGACAGAACACAGAAGCCTGTCACCAAAATTAAACAGCTATAGCAAATATATTTTTTTCAAAAACAGATTAATGAAGAACAAAAAGTCTTAGATATTGTATGGTTAAAACATGCCCACAAGTGTGTGCACGTGCACACACACACATACACCCCTACACACACATACACAAACACATTAAAAATCAGTGTCACTTGGGTAAATAATAATTTGATTTTTAAAAGACCCCCAGTCACGGCACTGTGCAATTACAATTTTAACAACGACAAACTTTAATTAACGAGCTGTGAAATGCAAGCTGTTCGAAGCTACATCAGCATTATATGTTAAACAGAATGGAGCTAGCCAACTTAATTCTAGTAATCAAGTTAATACCTAAGAGATTCATTGAGTATTGTCCTTTCCCACATTTTATTAATGGTTTCTGTGAAACTCGGCTGCATAAAATGTAAAATTGCTCCAAAATTATAGGCTAAACCCCTAATTGGATTGAGAGAAAATAAATTCAATAAAAGGCGAACTCTGGAAAACGATATGTGTGATTGATATGTGTGTTGGTGTGCAGGGACTTTGTGCACTTTCTTCTTCATGTTCCCCTTGATCGCTGTGTTTATTCTGAATTTATACTTTTATAAAATTATATAATATATTATATTATATGTATATTTATATATATAAATTTGATATATATATAAATTTGATACATATAAAAAATATATAAATTATATATATAAATATATATATTTATAAATTATAAATATATTTTAATTATATTATAAATTATATTATATATAAATATATATATTTATATATATATTTATAAATATATATAAATATTTATTTATTATATATATAAATAAATAAATTATATTATAAATTATATTATATATATATTATATATAATATAAATTACATTATAAATTATAAAATATATATATTATTCAGAATTTATACTCTGGGAATTCCTTTTTTTTTTCTTGGTTCACATTTTTTAATAACATGGCACAATTTACATTACACAAGAAGGCTCCATCCATGGGAACATGCTGAAGAGTCAGTTGGTTTTCATGGGTCTTTTCACACAGGGTCTAGGAAGGACTTTATTACATACAGGATAAACAGCAAAAAGGTCTGTCTAGAACAATCTCTTTATAAGACTGAAAGCTACCACTACAGTTCCAGTGTTCATATCCCTTGGATTTTTTTTAAGTTGTTGTTAAAAAACAAAACAAAACAAAACACCAAAACAAAACTAAAAAACAACAACAACAAAAAAAACCAACCCCAAAACAAAAAAACCCAACCAAAAAAAGCCCACTGCACAATAGCTGGAATTAACAAAATCTGAAACTCACCACTAAATCTTCAGTTTACTACTAAAATAGATCTCTCTGCTTATTAGAAACAATGGTCTGTAGTTCACTTTTTTTTTCTTTTTTGCACAAACAGGATAACAACATCAAATAGCACTTTAATATACTAGAAGACCCAATGGCACTAGTTTTATTTCATACATATAATTTACAGGCCGGTAGACAAGATATAGGGTATTTCTCTGCTATTAAAGTCATATTCTCTCCAAATATGTAGACAAGAGGCTTAATGTATTATATAATGTATTATAAAAGTATTTTGAAGACACGTTAAGGTCGATGTGAACTCAAAACCACACGCACACACACAGGACTTGGTCTCTGCCATTGTTCACCCTCTGCGCCTCTCCATGGCAGGGCCGGCCCCACCTGTTCCGGCTCTTTCCAGACCTTAGGACCCACGGGAGCGCTGCGAGTCACGGGGGCAGACGTGCCCCTCTGGTCCCTGGGCTACCAAGTACAGTGAGAAACATATCCATCATCTGAGAAAACGTGAAGATTTCTTTCAGGATTTGTTTGGGTGGGATTACACCTCATCTGCAAGCGAGGAGGCTGTGTACATTTTCTTCTTCATGTTCCCCTTGATCGCTGTGTTTATTCTGGAAGTCCAGAATTTATACTCTGGGAATAGTATACTTGGAATGATGAATCTGAACTTAATGACTTACTGATTCATAAGATCTTTTACTTTTTCTTTAAAATATAATCTATGTATTAGTACTCAGGCGTAACTCATTATGGCACCACATTTATTATGGTGCCAAGAGTATAGTAGGTTCAGCAAATGTTGGTGAAACTGAACTTGATCTTGCTGGTATCTGTCTGAATAATGATTGTTCTTTATTTCCTTCCTCTTTTCCTGTCTGTGAAGTAAATCCTAGATGTATTGTATCTATGATGTCCTGTGGTTTACTCAGAACTCATCCTCCTTCATCCATCCATCTATGATTCATGTGGTTAACATCTGCCTAATCATGTAAGCAAGGAACTTTGAAGCCATCCTTTCTTTGCTCTCTTTAAACAACCCCTGGCCATATCTGTCAAATCATGTTGCTACTTCTCCATATCTATGGCTCCTGCTGTAGGCTGGTGCATCCTGTCTTTGTGTAGGCTGGAACAACATGCTTCTAAATGGCCTGCTTGACTTCCTTTTCCCCCTATTTTCAGTCATTCTACACTGTATTACTAGAGTTACTTTTCCAAGATAAGAATTTCACCTCTTCTCTTTTGGAAATATTCTGAAGTATAAGATGGAGTCTAAATTCTTCAGCACAAGAGATGAGAAACCCCATGGTCTACAGTAGTCTACCTGTTTCCCTCTCATCAGTGGCCATGTTCTCCAACACGTTCTTCAAGCTTGCTGAAATTCTCTTTTTTTTAAAATGATTTTTTAATATATTTATTTGAGAGAGAGAGAGAGAGAGAGCATGAGCAGGGGGAGAAGCAGACTCCACACTGAGTGGGGAGCCTGATACAGGGCTCAATCCCAGGACCTTGGGATCATGACTTGAGCCAAAGGTAGGCACTCAACTGACTGATCCACCCAGGCACACCTAAGCTCACAGAAATTCTTGAAGTACCAGAAACATGCTGTAAACATCTATTCATCTGTTCTTCTGCTCATGCTTTTTTTCTATTCTTTTTTCAAGTCTTAGTTCAAACGTTACTTTTTGTGAAGATTTTCTTCTCTGCTCCAGATAGGGATAAATATTGCGGGTTATTTGCTTTTTAAATTATTCCTCAGCATCCTATGCTGTTATTTGTTTAGTGTCCAAATAATCTACTAGATAGTGAATTGGCTGTAAGAAGGCTTCCAGTGAGTTTTACCCTCCACACGTTCATGCCTGTGTAGCTCCTCTCCTTGAGTGTGGGCTAGACTTACTGACTCACTTCTGAAGAATAGTAGGGGCCAAATAATGGGATGTCCCTTCCAAAATTCAGTTACATATAACTTTGGTTTCTGTCTTGGAAGCTCACCTTCTATCAGCTCTCTCTTGCTCTGAGGGACACTGACTGCCTTATTATGAGTTGCCCTCTGGAGAGGCCACCATGACGAGAAACTGAGGGTGGTTTGTGGCGAACTGTCAGTGAGGAAGTGAGATCTTAAGCCCAGAAGCCTATGAGGAACGGAATCCTATCAGCAACCATGTAAGGGAGCTTGGAAAAAAGATTCTTTCCCAGCAGTCGAAAACCAACACACCGTCTTTGATATCAACGCATCCACTGTATCCCACTGTCCTTCCAGAAAAGTTTATTTCAGGTCTCCTACCATGTGTTACCCAGGTACGAAGCTAGGCAGTAGTTCAAAGATTAAAAAAAAAGACAGAGGCCCTTTCTTATTTACTGGTTGTCATTGTTTCCAAGGCTACTTGCTGTCTCCCTACAGGCATGGTCCGGTCTTCCGTATCTTATGGGAATAAAGACGAAAACCCTAAAGCCCTTCTCTCAACAACTGATACTTTCTCAAACTACTATCCTTTTTCTTTTCAATGCATGAAGGGTCCTTAGAACAAAAAGATTGCCAGGATGACTTGGACAGAGTAAAAAAGGGAATAGTGCCTGAAGTGAGGCCAGAGAAGACATAGAAAAATTCACACAGAGTATTATAGGTCATAATACAGAACTTGGTTTTCTACCAAGTACAATGAGAGATTGCATTATTAGTGGTATCTAAACAGCAGTCTTATCTATTAGCCTCCTGTAGGCTTAGCGTCTAGACTAGTCTGTGAATTTGCCAAAGGCTTTTTTTTTTTAAGATCTGGAAAAAAAAATCGTAAGCTTAAAAATGAGGAAAAAAGTTATTCCTGGAAAATTAGAATCAATAAAAGTATAAATAAGTTTCTGTAGGATGTAATATCATGTCAAATAGTTAAGCACAGTTCAATCCAACTCTACCTAAATGTTAACACAATAAGTTTAAACCATAAGAACAAAATAAATTATCTTTAAGAAAACTCAAATGTATAAAAATTATAAAAAAGTTCCAAAAATTTTTAGGGAAGTTATGTATAACATGTGCTATGAGTGTGTTTTTATATGTTTGAAATAATATCGGGTGGGGTCCTCCAAACTTTAGAATGCTGGGTGACTAAGAAGTTCTCATAACAGACATGGACATGCTTGCTAATATCTAAAAAGAGTGGAGTGTCTCAGAGGACAAGAATCTATCAGAAGGTGAATACTCTCCATATACATAACTATTGATAAATAATATCCTAGGATAGTAAAATGCATATATATAAAATATTGCATATTAAATATAAGACATTATATATCTATTTCAGGTGTCTGGGTTTTTAAACATTTTTATATAAGAAGTATGGGCTCAAGACTTTAGCTGTAATATATACACCACTAGTATATAATCCTGCCCCTCGAGTAAGGTTCAAGGTTTTTTTCAATGTCATAACAAGATGTATCTGGCAGTTCTGAAAACTAGACCCAATAAATATTTACTTCATATTTCCCTTGACATGTGTCTGAGAATGTGTTTCCTACCCATCCAGTAGACTGGGTTACTTTTTTCCCTTCGTTAATTTTTGTCTCATATTGACTAGATACACACAAAAACACATATACTCATATGCACAAACACATACAAACATGCATATAAACACACAATTACAAAGATCAGGCTTCTCACATCCCCAGAGAAAATTGAAATAAGATTTTTGCTTTTTCTTTATGTTTCCAATATAACCTGGATCCCTGCCAGCCACACCAGAATTGGATACCATCTGTGAAATTAATTTGAATTTCACTAAGTTTAATTTGCTTGCCTCTAAATCAGCCATGGCAACCCTCCAAATTTATTTTTCCAAGTTTAGACTTTAATTTTATTCCAAGATCTTTCTCCTGAGTATATTTTGGTCTCTTTCACTAGAGAACTGTCCATTTTAACCATTCATATTTCTTCTCTTCCCAGTATTTGAGTTAGTGGTTTGGGTCTCAGACTAAGTTCTAATATAGTTAAGAAGGAACGATGTTTGTTATTTCAGCTAAGAATCAAGACAATTGTTCCCAAGTCATTGAAAAAAATTAGTCTTTAGAAATGTTCACCCTGATTTGGAAGTTATATGTGGCAGAAAGGAGGGAGGATGAGGGAGACCTCAGAGCAGCCTTTCTTACTCTTGTTATCCCAGAAGAACCCTTGAAATAATTTTTGGGTCTCAGGGAATCCCTGCATGACATTATTATATCTTTAGTCCTCTATACATTGGTGTAATTTGTAAGTTTTAAGTATAATACTCCAACTAAACTCTCAGTGCTCTTTTGAGTGTAAAAAGATATTTTCCTATAAATCAGTGTATTTGGCTAGCTTCTGAAATACTTTTTTGTAGGTTTCTTCCTTTTCACATGCTAATGTTAGTCAGTAGTGAAGTAGTGAAGGGGGCGGAAGCATCCGTTCTTTTGGTTTTTAAATTCTTGCTTGACTTTTTTTAAAGCCCATCCAAGTAGATTTGACAGTCTGATCACTAATTTCTACCACACAGTTGCTGAGGAGCTCTTGTATGTGATAGATGACATGTACAAGAATAGTGTTAGTCCCTACTTAAAACTAAGAACATCTTTTTTTTTTTAATTGTCTTGTGTTAGTCACCATACAGTACATCATTAGTTTTTGATGTAGTGCTCCATGATTGTCTGTGTATAACACCCAGAGCTCCATGTGACCCGTGCCCTCCTTGATACCCATCACCAGGCTCACCCATCCTCTCATCCCCCTTCCTTCTAAAATCTTCTGTTTGTTTTCCAGAGTCCATAGTCTCTCATGGTTCATCTCCCATTCTGATTTCTCCCCCTCCATTTTTCCCTTCTCCTAATGTCCTCCATGCTATTCCTTATGCTCCACAAGTAGGTGAAACCATATGATAATTGACTCTCTCTGCTTGACTTATTTCACTCAGCATAATCTCCTCCAGTCTGTCCATGTTGATGCAAAAGCTGGATATTCATCCTTTCTGTTGGAGGCATAATACCCCCTTGTATATATGGACCACATCTTCTTTATCCATTCATCTGTTGAAGAGCATCTTGGCTCTTTCCACAGTTTAGCTGTTGTGGACATTGCTGCTGTGAACATTGGGGTACATATGGCCCATATCTTTATATATGTAAAGATACACTACATCTGTATCTTTAGAGCAATTGCTGGGTTATAGGGTAGCTCTATTTTTAATTTTTTGAGGAACCTCCACATCTTTGTAGCCAAACTTTCTTTTTTTTTTTAAATAAGATTTTATTTGTTTATTTGTCAGAGAGAGAGAGAGAGAAAGAGAGAGAGAGCACACGCGCAAGCACAGGCAGAGGCAGAGGCAGAGGCAGAGGGAGAAGCAGGCTCCCCGCCGAGCAAGGAGCCCGACATGGGACCCGATCCCAGGATGCTGGGACCATGACCTGAGCCGAAATACCCAAACTTTCTTAAAAAAAAAAAAAGCCAGGTATTCAAATCAATCGTCATATACCAGGTAACAAAACATCAAATGGCCCTGTCCAACCAACTCATGTATTCATCACATCCCTCTCTATCCCCATTCATTGCAGTTGGTGCAATATGCAGCTTTTGCCAAACATCCTTATGATGAAACTCTGGTGTTTTCTATTCCATTATATTCTAGTATATTATATTCCATGAAAAATAAAAAGCTGGTCAAGAGCTACTAAAAACATTTTTAAAAAATTTTAAAAAGCCAGGTAGGTAAGTAAACTCAGCTTATCTTTTCTGAAATTGTTCCCTTCTTTACTTTTAACAAAATCTTAAAGCTCCTAAGACAAAGATAACAAATTTCTGTCAAATAAATGACAAAAGAATAAAAAAAAGGGTTTGGTAGGCTACCAAAGATTGGCTTGGTAGATTTAGTTTAAATGAAAGTTGCAAATAGATTTGAATAGATGTTTTTATGAAATGAAAATTATTGTTAGTATCATTAAGATATTGACTTGTTACACAACTAGTGGAGCCTTTCAAGTTTGGTACTGCATATATCCTAGCATTTTACTCACTTGAATATAACATGCTGGCATTATTGGGGTCTTAGAAATTGTGTTACCTTTACTTTTCTGGGCAGTAATTTCTGCTGCTAAATTATTTGGCTTCTGAGCCTTTTCACTGAATGTTATGTTTTTGTTTTTCCTTTTTAATAAAAGCTTTATTCTGTTTTGAAATTCCAGTAGCCCTTTAAAATAATTGTCCCTTTTATTTGTCAAATGGATATGATTTGTAGTCGTGACTTTTTCACTTTGCTGCAATTCTAATTTTCTGGCTATAGAGCAGGCAGAAAAAATCTGAGAACTTGGATTACCAGCCCATTTAAAATCATTGATAAGTAGCTTTCACTGTAATACCAGACTCTGTGTGTATCTGTGTGTTTCACTAGCACAGTGAAATGACTGAGAGGATTATAGCTCATTAGTAAACATATCAGACTTGTTTGTAGGCCAAGGACTAGAATCCTTTTTTTCCATCTTATACATGCCCTAGAAACTTACCACGTTATATCATTAGACGTGTTTCTAACACACAAACATTAACAACCTATAAAATGTAAGGGCATAAAAAAGAAATAAATGAGAAAATTACCCAAAGTATCGAAACTTCTCAACACAATTGAGTTTGAATTTACACAATTTATATTTTGCAGTCTTCACAAGCAACAGCTAAGTGGCACGGAGCAGGCAGCTAAACCATGGCATGGAAAAATTCCTTCTTTAGAATAGAAATTTCTCATCAATCAGTTGGTAGTACACGAAGGAGGCGGGGTGTAGTAAGCTGACAGTATCACTGTCGCACACTCTTGTTCTTCCTTTTGTGCAAAATTCTCACCAGTTATCAATGATCTCCTTAATCCTACATCAAAAACTGAAAATTGGCTCAAGCAAATGAACGTGGTCCTACCAAGCTCTGTCATCCAGGACTGAAAGACTTCTATGAAAATATACCTACCAGAGACATTCAATCACTGTTTATCTCTGTAAGCACTGAGAGGCACATAATTTAAAATGTGTATCTGTGTGTGTGTGTATTTGTGTGTTGGGGGGGGTGTTGGTCACAGTCTGCTGTGGAACCCCCAGCCACAAATCTGAGAGCCCTAGGATTCCAGAGAGCCCTTTCTGAGAAACACCATCTTACGATTAAATAGCCCTAACCTTCCTTCTCTTGCTCCTCATTTTGATAAAAATGTCAAAGATTTTTTTTTTTTTAGTTTCTACTGAAAACACAGTATAATAATCACCTTGTGATTTTGAGTTCGGCCTGTCCAGTCCCCAAGGCATTGCCTGGACACAGCAGACGTGGAGAAATGCAGCTTATTCCCCCTTCCAGAAGGCACTCCTGGCCCCACTACAAAGGGTGTGGTTAGCTGACGGTCTCCACCATTTGCTTCCTTCTGACCCACATTGACCTTTGAGACAAGGTCTTGCTATTTTCGGGGCAGTCTCAGGCCAATGGCTGAGCACAGTATTGGTATGATGCCTAACCATTTCCACCCAGTGTGGGGCTCCCACAGTGAGCAGTCCTTGCTCTGGAGTTTTCCTTTTGGCTGAGACAGACTTGTGAGATCTGTACTGCAGCCTACTGGCTCCCCTGCCCAATCTGCTTCCTTCCTTTTCCTTTTACAGGAGTTCACTTTCTAAGAAACTATTTGTTCTTCAAAGTCCGACTCAGCCCTTCCTTTCTGGCAAATCCAAAATGGTACAGCTGTACCAGGAGTGGTCTGAAAAAGCAGGTGGTCAAATGGGGCTCACTGGCTGGCTAGTAATGAGGATCCCATCCTTCACAGAGAGCTCCTACTACAAGGGGGTGGTCTAGTTGTTACAGTGCTCACTCACAGTGGGCTGGGAGATTGAGCTGGGATGGGCCATGTACTGGCCAGGGCAATAATTCAGGGTTTAAAATGTACCATGTAATAATTGTCAAGACAATGGAATTGGATGATTATTACTAAATTGCATTGAGTCTCTTGGCTAACTTCTAAAGAAGCCCTCAC
Organism: Mellivora capensis; assembly: GCA_004024625.1. Classification (NCBI taxonomy): domain Eukaryota; kingdom Metazoa; phylum Chordata; class Mammalia; order Carnivora; family Mustelidae; genus Mellivora; species Mellivora capensis. The sequence continues at coordinate 9,680 of PISX010034807.1, forward strand.
CTTAGGCAGTAGAGGAGCAGAAAAAGCTGAAATCAAGCAAAAGATGTGATAGAGTGGCTGACTTCAAAGATGACTGAATGTTCAAATGAGGCAGATCTATTATGTGAAAGTCATGACTAGTTGGAAAACCTTAGGACCCTATACACAGGATGGGGACATTTGGCTTGAAGGTTTGATTTCCCAGACTTATCTGCTCTTCTAGCTTGAAAAAGTTGCCCCCACTCCTCCCTCAAGAGCCAGTGTCTGCCTCCCCAACTCCCATGCCCTGCCAAGACAGAAGATGTGAAAGGAGGTATCCCACCTCAGAAGCTGCCCACACTGCTTTCCTGACTCCAGACCTACAACCAGAGTTAAGTAACAGCAAAACCCAGCCAGGGATGAGCTACCTTAGAAAGGGGAACACAGGGACCACACTCCAAAGGAGCTACAGGAGCCTTCTAGCAGGGATCAGCAGGGGCTGGGCTGAACTTCTGTGCTGGAGTCCGAACATAAAAGACTGCTTATCAGAGAGTTTACCAACTTGGGACACTTGTTTGGGGGGTAACATCCTGGCAAGGGCCCAAGGAGTTGGTGCAAACTTGTGGCTTGGATGGCTCCTAGAGCCTAGATAAGGCAATGGCTCACACCAAGTGAAGTTGAAATACTTAACATTGCCTGGTGGTACACACAAGAAAATGGAAAAGAAGACTGAGTGAGGGAGATGTGCTGGAATGGTCATATTACATGAGGCAAGAAGAATCACCAGATGCTCTTATGTTCCACGGGGGGAGTTCCCCACGTCAAACTTTGACCGAGGCCACCAGGAATTCGCTGGAGAGGACATCAGTATCACCATGGCGTTCGGTGCTGTCACTCCTCTGTGGACCAGAGATGAAGGTAGAAGAGACTGTCAGAGAAACTGGCTTAGTAATAGCAATGGGGATAATTGGGTTCTAACACAGTAGAGGCCAGGAAATAGTTCTTAATACCAGACCTGGGAGATCTTTGCTTCCTGGAGCACAGATAAGATCAGAGTGGCAGCCAAGGGAGCCTAACCCACAGAGAACTATGAAGATGGTTTGTAGAATGTTATTATATTTTCCCACAGGAAAATACATGAATTGCCACCACAATGAAAAGAAAACCAGAACTGATGAACAGCAGTCAGGTCTGTTGCCTACACAAAGCCACATTCTCCTGCTCAGTTTCTGGATCTGAGCCAATTTGCAGACTAGGATCCACTGACTCGAGAGGATTGGGATCCTCAGGGGAAAAGACTCTATTTATTATACCCTGTGATGGTTCCCTCAGTCCTTCTCCAGAAGAGCCAACAGCCTAGTCCAGTGACTCTATGTTGGGAAAGGGATGAACCCAAACACACAGAGGCCTATTGGACCCAGGATTTGTTCTGACACTGATATCAAGCGACCTGATGTGTTACCATGCTTTCTCCATTAGAGCAGGGCATACAAGGGAGCCAGAATAATTAAAAGGGTTCTGGCCACGTTCCAGCTATGGTCGGGCAGCAGGTCTGTGGGTGCCCCCATTGGTCATTTCCCCATTCCATGGATGCTTACTGGGCATTAACACACCTGGGTTTTGGAATAGCTCCCACATTTTATGCTGGCTCTATGAGATGGAAGCTATCATAGTAGAGTGGAGAGCTTCTGAAACTGCCTTCCATGCTTTGTTCAGGATGGGCAAGAGAAAAAAGCATCCTGGGGGATGCTAGAGAGTCACGCTACTTTTAAAAATCTAAAGGATTCAGTGGTGGTAGTTTCTGTCATATCTACATTAATCCCATTTGCCCCTTGCACAAACCAGATGGGTCCTGGAGAATGACTGTAGACCGTGCCCTGATCAGCCAGGTTTCTGCCTGGTCTTAGCTGCTGCGTGTGATGCGGCTTTGTTGCTGCTGTAAGTTAGTAAGCGCTCAGGTACATCACGGAGCTACCGATTTGGCAACTGTGTTTTCTATTTAGCTCAGGAAAAAGGATCGGAAACCATTTCCCTTCATATGGAAAAAGGAATACTTTTTAATTTACTGTTTGCCTCAAGACAAAACTCTCTCACTGTCAGTCCCGACACAGCCCAAGAGCTCTGGAGCTTGTGGACATCCCGAAGAAAGTTACACGGATCCATCTGTCACACTGGTGGCACCATGTGGATCAAGCCGAGAAGGGGCTGGCATGCAGGAAAGGGTACCTGCGCTCCAGAGGGTGAGAGAGAAATCCTTGGAACTCGCACGGACTCACCATTCACTGAAGATTTTAGGGGTCCCGGGGCTCACAGTTTGCTGGATCACCCCTTTCCAAGTAAGTTGTGGTAGCTGGCATCCATCTTCCATCCCAGAGGAAGCTCTCAAACTTTTTAAGTGCCTGCTCGCCCTCTTCAGGTTCTGAAGGCAACACGTTCTGTCCCCAGGAATACTGCTCTGATCCTGATAGTGAGTGGCAAGAAGGCTGCCCACCTTGAATGAGGCCTCGAGCAGGAGAGGACTCTGGAGCAGGTCCAGGGTGCAGCCCCCTGGGCAGCAGACCCTTTGGAACTCAGTCTCACTGGGGCCGAGAGCTTGTGGGGTGAGGAAAGGAGGTAAGGCAAGACAGAGAGAGACAGGAGAATGGGCCCAAGTTGAGGGTGGGGAGACTTCAGTCTCCTCTGAAGTGTATATTTCTTCTCCTGTGGGCAGTTGGGATCCCTTCTTTTTGGTTTGGTTTTGTTTTGCTTTGATTTGTTTTGTAGAAGTATAGCTTAACAATAGAAGTTTTAGAGAAACTTCGTTGAGGTTCCATGTACAGGATGGAGTAAAGGATGCTGGATGCTCTTAAGGGGACAGTTTAACCTTTTGCATTTTCTTGTTCCTTCCCCCTCTCCCCTTAAACATGCTCATCCAAAACATTAATCTTAACTAGGTCTTGGGAGGAGAAGAGGCAGGAGACTGAGACTGTGTGCATCAGACGTCCCATTTTGTCCCTGCTTGATTCGGGGCTCATTTTTTTCTCTTGCTTGTTAGTTTGCTGCAAAGCGGCTGTTTCACTCCCTGCTCCAGAGGATGGGGAAAGTCATTGCTATCAATGTCTTCATTACTACCTAGATCCACTACAACCAAATTGCATGTCTTGGGGAATTCATTACAGTGAGCTCCTACCTGTGTGTTGTAAGTACTACATTGCCTATAAAGGACTCTTAAGTCCCTTGGAGAATAATGTTATTTATTCTTTGCAGCTCCTTTAGAATCTCTTAAAAGTGTTTGACTTCCAGCAGGCTTGAAAATACTCTCCAACGGAAAAAGTAGTGAAACTGTTTCTAAACGCAAAACAATGAAACACTTATAATAATCAAGCTCATCAAAGCGAATGCGGTCATTTCATTATGCTTCCATGCTCAGGATAATTGAGTTAATTCTTGACTTCACTTGCGATAATAAATATTTGTAGAATTAATTACTAGTCATATAATTCATAGTAAAAAAATTAACCGTTTGTCAAATATGCCCTCATTGAGAACACACACACACACACACACACACACACACGAGAGAGAGAGAGAGAGAGAGAGAGAGAGAGAGAGAGAAATGACACTTTGTTCTCCCAAATCTCCTTTTCCTTATAGTGAAATCTTGTGCTGTATTGAACGATATGTAAACATAGGCCACGGGTAACCTTCTAGGTTAGTGCTTCCTGTATTTTTCTTTAGTGTAGGTAATCAGACTCTGGCGTTTCCTTTCAAGTGTGAACGTGTTTCTCCTTGGGAGTAAGGCCAAGTTCGTACTTGAGTAAGAGCTCCCTCCGCTGGAGTCTAAGCTTTAAAGCCTCTCCCTACTATTTACCTTCCATCAAAAATCATGCTTAGTGAAATAAGTCAATCAGAGAAAGACAACTATCATATGATATCCCTGATATGAGGAAGTGGAAATGCAACATGGGGGACTAGGGGGGCAGAAAAAGAAGAAAAGAAACAAGATGGGATTGGGAGGGAGACAAACCATAAGTGACTCTTAATCTCACAAAACAAACTGAGGGTTGCGGGGGGGAGGGGGT
>PISX010034808.1:0-13577 GCA_004024625.1 Mellivora capensis
CCTGCCGGCCTCTCCTGGTGGGTCCTATACCGATGGATACAGGCCATTCCAACTTCATTGAGGAAGGTGGCATATAAGGTGGAAGAGTGTACAGGCAGGGTAGCCTGGGTTTTCCGAGAACAGGCTTTGAGTCAAATAGCCTTAGACTATCACCCTGACTCTATCCCGTGTGCCTGTGCTTCCTTAGGCATGTTATTTTACCTCTCTATGCCTCAGTTTCCTCGTCTGTAAAATGGACTGTTTTATGGGATTAAATGAAAAAAAATATGTATACATAGGTAAATTCACAGAGAAGATGGCACATGGGGAGCCCTGTAGAAATGGTATTTTTATTATTACTCAACATTGTGGTTAATATTATCATAGGGAAGTTCTTCTGGTATAAAGAGCACGAAGCACAAGATGCTCCATGTAGAGGATGGTCAACCTTTTGGCCCCTTCCAGGCCCTGCAGTTGACATGATGCTATTTAGTCATCAGCTCAGTGATCTCATGCTTGGGTGACCCCTTCTGGGCCAGCACATTAGTTATGCAGCCTTGGTAGCTCCCAGGGGCCTGGCTACCTGGACTCCACCACCTTCCACCTGTGTGACACTCGGGACATAATCACCCCATGACAGGAAAGCAATTTGGGCTATCCCTTAGGGTTGTTGGTGAAGATTAGATGGAATGATACACATAAAATGCCTGGCACATGTCAAGAAATGTTTGACCTCATTCCACTTTCTTATTCTTTTTTACTAGCTCCCAGAACAACCCATTTCTATCCGTTTCTGTTTCAGAGAGGTGAGGTGATTCCCTGAAGGCCATAGTGTTAGGCGAATAAGATGAGGAAAAGACATTGCAGGTGTTGTGAAGAGCATGAGTAAAAACCGGGGAGTAAGAACCCACTGTGAATGTGCAGCCGGGCATGGCAAGAGAGCCAGATGTGGGTGAGGGAAGGGTGGGGGATGAGTTTAGGAGGGACTTTGGATGCTCTACACTGAAAGACAGTGGGTCCCTGAGTGATTTTTAAGTTGGCGTGAACTCTTTTAATTTACATTTTCAGAGCATTCCAGAAGAGAGGTTGGAGGAGGAGCTAGTAGAGACAGAGTGACTCCAGAGGAGGAGGATCTTCTCTGAGGGATCACGGCAGCCAGTGCAGAGGGTTTGAAGCAGGAGTGATACGATCTGGGTCCTTAAGGAAGGCTCAGCCCACTGGGGAAGAAGAGGCCTGCATGGGAGAGGAAATGACGTAGTATAGTGCCCAACACAGATACCAAGTTGCATGCAGCCTGGAACCGCTGGTCACTCAGGCCAACAGTGCCAGGTCCCATATGCACGGAGCAGTGCATTCAGAACAGATGGGATCAGAGCAATAGATTCTCCCATTCTGCTTTGGTCAGTAGAACTCAGGAGTTAGCTTCCTAAAGTCCTGCTTTGTTAGGACTGCTCTCTCTTCCCAAGGGGTATATGTGTGTGTTGGAATAAGGGACCAACATTGTAGTCACCAAACCAGGAGAGAAACCTTATTTTTGTCTGTGAGATTCTACCTCCCTCCAGCCCTCAAAAGAGAGTGCAGCATTTTTTGTCATCAGGCAGATGTGATTCCAAGTGCACACCCTGCCACGTCACTGTACGACCTTGAGAAGATCACCTCATTTCTGTGTCCTCGGTTTCCTTATACAGACAATGGGAGTTATTATGCTGTCTTCTTCCTAGAGTTGCTGTAAAGATGAGATAATGCATGTGTATATGTTATCTCAGAACATAGTGTGAAGTGCAAAATGAACATTAAGCATTGTTTCTTACCTTGTCATTTGTGGCCTTATGCCCAGGTCAGATAGTTTGGGTTCCAACCCTGACAGCAAGTCATGAGAGCCATTTTGTTTTCTATACAGATTTCAGTGACTACAAGAGAGTCTGAATACATGGCCAAACAGACTTGAATTGTCCTCAGTGGTCCGGAGCCTCCGATTTCCAGGAATGGTTCAAGGGTCCCCCTGGGGGCATAGCCCACGTGGAACTCACTCAGGAGCTTTCTGGGACTTGGTGACCCTTCTCACTGTGATTATGGCACAGCTGAATTTCCCAGCAGGGATCATTAATCACAGCAGCCACTGATCCCACAAAGAACAGAGCTGAGCTCTTTGCCAGGCATCCAGGACAAATAGGATTCTTGCTTATGATTCTTGGTTTTAGTCCACTAGGGGGAGAACGAGAAGCAGACTCCTCCTTTCCATGGAGCAGGTCATGGTTAGATACAGACCATGGATTAGCTTCCAACTTCCCTTACCTCCAAAACTCAGCCCTTGCTTCCTTCTACCCTGTCTACCCCCAAATCATATCAAACGCTGACCTGCTGGGATATATGATGGGGTTGAGAAGGAGGAAAGCCAAAAAGTGGAACAAGGATATATCCCATATCTTCTCACATATTCACTGTATATTCATTCCAGGTTTTTGATTCTGTGAATGAATAAGAAAAAGAAATGATAAGTGGAACTTCGTGAGTCCATGCTTTTCTTCACAGCATCCTTCCTTTCAAATAAAATCCAGAAGCCATATGCAACCATGTCAAGGCACCTGTGTCACCCAAGTGTAGAGCCCATCTCTTGCAGTGAAACATGCAGATCAAAGGCGAATGCTTTTCTGTTGCTGTCTAAAGCTGCTTTCCACCAGGATGGCACCGCAGAACTCATTGCTTTGAGGAAAGGACAAACATGGAAAAATTAGTCCTCAATTTCAGTTCAAAGAAGGGAAACTGAAGATCTCTTGCATGAAGAATGGAACCAGGACCTATAGACTCTGCTGAAGAATTGATGATCTTCAGTATATTATTGACATTGGCCCCAGTTTCTTCTTCTGAAAAATGGGGAGATGAAGTTAGATCAAGTGTCCCAGTAGGTATAGTCTTGGCTCTTGGCATTCTGGGCTGGATAGTTCTTGTTGTGGAAGCTGTTTTGTGCATCACAGAATGTCTAGAAGCATCCCTGGCTTCGACTCAGTAGACACCAATAGCATTTCCCTAACAGTGACCAATGGGTCCCTAGACGTTGTCATATATCCCTTGGACATAAAATCACCCTGGTTGAGAACCACTGAATTAGATGTTATTAGATGATAAAACAGTTTACAATTTTCTGGGCTGGAGTGAGAGTCGGGGCTCTGCTATCTCCTGGCACCTAGCCCTGTGTGTGCATTGTGGCAAGCATTCAGTACAAGCTGAACGAGTGAGATGAAATACATAGTTTCTTCCAGTTCTAGATCAGTTCTTTGGCAGAAAGAGAATCACGTAGAAGGTGAAGATCTTATCACCCATGTGACTGCCTCTATTTGGGTACTGTTTAACATTCATGGATAGAAATGGACTAAAAATACCATCCGGTGCTATGAAAAAAATAGGTCTTTCTGGCAGTTTAGCAACAAATAGTGACTATATTTATCAAGGAGGGTCCACTCAATTCGGACAGTGATCTCAGATCATGTTCCCTGAACGTTAACTCTGAATTTTATTAATATGACAAAAAGTTCAGTTGAGAAAAATGAGTCCAGATCTCGGAATATCATGATCTGAACCAAAGTCAGACACTTATCCAGCTGAGCCACCCAGGCGTCCTCCGCCTGTTTTTTCAAATGGAATTTTACTGGGGCACTGCCATACTCATTTATTGACAGACTGTTTATGGCTTCCTTGATACAACAATGGCAAAGTGGAATCCTTGGGACAGAGAATCTATAGCACATGAAGTCCAAAGTATTGACCATGTGGCCCCCTTATAGAGAAGCTTACTGACCCCTCTTGTAGAGCACAAGTTTTCTCAGGAATGCATCTGTTGCACAGTAGTAAATATGCTTATATTTAATGAGCATCTGTTAGGTTGCATCATATTAAATTGTCATCTGTGTAGGTAAAAAATGGTCAGATATTGGCACTTGTGTATATGGTCCACATAACATAACTTTCCAAGCATAGAAAAATGAATGGAGTACAGTCTGTGCCCTTAAGGACACACAAACAGGTACACACACACATGCACACGTGCTGCTGTCAGTGAATGTAGGAATCATTATACTAGAGGCACAAAGTCAGTATCTCAGGAGCACAGAGTAGTGCGTGCAGAGTTCTTACCAGTAAGGGTGAGGGAAAGGGACCAGAAGCTTGAGAGGCCTCCAGAGAAGTGGCTGTGTTTCTGGCTGCTGTGCATTTGAGCTGTACTTCATGGCACCTGTAGGATTTGTATCAGGTCAAAAGAAGCGTTTTCCAGAGTTTTCCTCGGGGTGGGGGTTGGATTGACATTGAGCTATAAGAAACATGCTACATTCCTTTCATTCAAGCACAATTGCAATTCATCCTGGAAAACAGTTGCTTAGAATTAGAGGACATTAAAGATCGAGTGAGCATGACTCCCTAATTTTTAGATGAAGGTTTGAGGCAAAGGGATTTGTTCAAGGTTTCCCTGCTGTTGACCAGTTATTTTATTGACAGGACTAGAGCCTATGTCTTCTACGCCCCAACTCAAGGAGATGTCCATCAGGCCACTCGGATGTCCAAGGCAACAGAGTCAGAGAAATCACCTACTAGGGACACTGGTGGCAGACAGGCCTGGGGTTGCATCCTGGCTCTGGTACTTACTTACTCTGTTACTCATCACAGGGTTTGTGAGCCAGAATTGCCTCCTACACAGACACCCTCAGAGTAGAGGGTCAGAGAGCTCAGAGTCTGAAACCAGACTCTCTGAGTTTCATCCCAGCACCACTACATACTAGCTGTGTCACCCTGGGCACATTACTTAACCTCTCTGGGCCAGTATTATAGAGATAATACTACTACTTAACTCACTGAGCTATAGGACTGAGTGATTTTAGGAATAAATAAATAAATAAATAAATAGACACAGAAAAATGCCTGGGACATGCTAAGTTCTATATGCTAACATTATTAGAAGAAAAACAGTGGATTGGGACATCTCAGTGGCTCAGTCGGTTAATAAGCATTTGCCTTCGGCACAGGTCATGATCCCAGGGTCCTAGGATCCAGCCCTGCCATGGGCTCCTTGCTCAGCAGGGGTCCTGCTTCTCCCTCTGCTACTGTTCTCCCTGCTTATGCTCTCTCAGTCTCTCTCTCTCTCTGACAAATAAATATTTCAAAAAAGAAAAGAAAATCAGTGTATCCTAGGACTAGCACCCAAGGAGGGTGATTTAGGTGAAGCCTTTTTCCAAACTTGTAGAACAATACAAGTAGAATGTATTTTTCTTCTCTATGTGAATTGAAAGACTAGCATCCTGGAGATTGAAGGTGATGATTGTCATTTCTTACAGCCTTACTATTTTCCAGGGACTTGACTTCTGTTATTTAAGCATCACAAGACCCAGAGACAGTTCTTAATTTTGGCTGACAATTGTGATTGTGTAGCAGAGCTTAGGAGTGTGCTGCGGACTCTGAGACCAGGCTGCCTGAGTCTGAATCCTTGCTCAGCCTCTTACTGGCTAGGTGAACCCAGCTGTGTTGCTTATACCCTGTGCCTCAGGTTTCTAGTCTGTAAATGAGAATGAATAGAATGGTTCTGAGGATTAAAGGAGATAATTTTGTGAAGTGCTTAGGACAGTGTTTGATGTATAGTATTTGTTTAAGGAAGAATGAAAGCAGGAAGTGGGGGAGGGAGGAAAAAGAAAAAGGAGACTGAAAAAATGGGGGAAGGAAGGGACAAAATGAGGGAAGGAAGTGAGGAGAGGGAAGAAAGTGAGGGAGTGGAACTGGAAGGGAGGGCAGCAGGCAGAAACCTAGTACCAGTGAGATTATGCAGGTTGTTGACAAGCACATGACTCATACATGTGGGAGTTGGGATGTGTAAGCAGGTCTTTGTGTGTCCTCTCCAAAGCCTGTGCCCCTTCTGCTCACCCAGACTTAGTTCTGAGCAAGGCCCAGAGGGGAGCGGTCTTGTTCCAAATGGATGAGTGATCAGGGAAGGGATGAGCCATGAGGGGATTTTAAGAGCTCATCCACTTCACATCCAGCCAGGGTCTCTGAGGCCACTTGTAGACAGGTCCGTTCTCCACTGCGTTCCTTGTTAAGGACTTGCTGTGTTGGAGCTCAAGGCTCCATCTTTTCACTCTTCATTTGGCAATACCTGGGGACTTTGGGCAGGGGCTCAGGGCCCAGATCTGGAAATTACAGAGCATGGGCAAATGTTGGAAGTCCTCCTTTTATGATATCTCATTTTTCCAGCCTTTAGCGGCGCTGTCAGAGGGCAAGGGTCTTGGCAGGCCTTGTGTGGCTGATCGTGTACTAAAGTCCTCATCTGTGTTTTGTTCTCCTTTTATCTCATTGTCTTTGGACCTTATCTCCTTAATGACTAAGGAAAAAAACCACACTACCAATTAAGCTATGAAAGTCACTTAAACTTTCAGTTTCATACTCATGAGAGGAGTTTGCCAGTCCCTTTGAGACCTAGATTTCAACATGTATCAGCCTTAAGGACATATGAAAAAGAAAATGTAAGCAAAAGAAATTGTTGAGAGTAGTCCTCAAACCCCTTCACATTCAAAGTGTAATGGCTCTGAATCCATGTTCAATTCCGGGTTGTCTGTGGTGGCCAGTGTCTGCTTTATCCACAGTGTCAGTCTCTGTGCTGTTCAGTGGTGGTGAGGTGGCATTTCCCAGAAGAGTCCTCCCATCAGTGTCCCTGGGATTTTCTTTTAAGAAAATTCTGCAGGTGGGGTGCCTGGGTGGCTCAGTGGGTTAAAGCCTCTGCCTTCAGCTCAGGTCATGATCTCAGAGTCCTGGGATCGAGCCCCACGTCAGGCTCTCTGCTCAGAGGGGAGCCTGCTTCCTCCTCTCTCTGTCTCTGCCTGCCTCTCTGCCCACTTGTGATCTGTCAAATAAATAAATAAAATCTTTTTAAAAAATAAAAAAAAATAAAAAGAAAAAAAGAAAATTCTGCAGGGCAGGGAGCCCGAGTGGCTCCGTGGATTAGTTATCTGCCTCAGCTTGTGTTGTGATCCCAAGTTCATGGGTTGGGCCCCGTGTCAAGCTCCCCCATTCAGGGACCTGCTTCTCCCTCTCTGCCTACAGCTCACCCTGTTTGTTCTGTGTCAAATAAATAAATATTATTTTTTTAAAATTCTGCATGGCTCCTGCGTGGCTTAGTCACTGAAGCGTCTGCCTTTGGCTCAGGTCATAATCTCAGGGTCCTGGGATCAAGCCACACAGGCCCTCTGCTCAGCGGGGAGCCAGCTCCACTCTCTCACTCTCCCTCTTCGCTTTCCCTCTCGCTTTCTCCCTCTCAAATAAACAAATACAATCTTTTTCTTTTTTTAAAGAAAATCCTGCAAATTTTGCTGATGACATTTTCCTGATTTTAGCAGGATGTTGCAATGAAAGGTTTTCACATAAGAACTGACACTCATCTTCCTCCCTAGGTGGTCCTCAGTGGTTTGTTGACTGAAAGGTCAGGGAGTTCTCAGTGTCCAGCCATGCCACCTGGAGTAAGAACAAAATTTGGACATTCACAGGAAATGATACCAATGTCTCAAATGGCATTGACCAAAAGCTATGCTACAATACCATCATTAATGAGATGCCTCCTAATATCAGAGATGTTATAGGGCAGGAAAAGATGTACATCTTAAATAGATGAAAGAAGGGGATTTCCAAGAAGGGAGGCAGTCCACTGTATGTCTTGGCCTTGGAGGTGAGTCCCTTTCCTGGGCTTTTTTGGGAGTTTATTGGGGAGAGAATACTAGATGGCTCCTAAACAAAGTGAGGATGGAGGGGGGCAAGTTTGTGCTGGGATTGGGGCAGAAGTGAGAAGGGCAGAGTAGAGGGGATCCCAAGTCTAGGAAGGTGTGAAGGTTCTGTGAGACGCTGGGATGTGAGATGGGTTCCCTCCCAAACTTTGGGGTGTCAGGTTCTCAGTTTGGATGGTCATAGTGCACCCACAGAGGTGTTCATAGACACTGGGCTTCTGAATTCTTTGGGGCTCCCATGGCCAAGCAGGACCCATCAGAGTAGAGCTGCCTGCTTTCAGAAAGCAAAATGGCTCCCAGACTGTTCTGCTCTTTCTAACTTTGAGGCCCTTTGCTAGTCCTGGAGAGTGAGAGGAAGGTCTAATAATGGCCGGAATTGAGTATTCCTGCCTGGTTGATGGAGTGAGGCTGGGATTCAAATTTGATTTAGAGAAGATAAATGCGTCAGTTTTTTCTACTCTCTTTATAGAATAAGAACAAATTCATATATGTTACTTGTCTGTTACATATGGTAAATAAGTTTTTTTTTTTTAATTGAAGATCTTCTCTGGATGGAAATAACCCTTGAGCCCAGCCTCAGTTCCCCCAGAACATCTCTGTGTGGTTTCTTTGGGCCTTATGTGGTATTTCTCAGTGGGTCACTAGAGGCATCTGGGGCTGGAGAAATTGTGAATGTTGCAGATGGCTTGTGCAGTTGTCTCCTACTGATGTCAGTGGTGCTCCCTTGGTCACTGTGACAGCCCCAAGCACTTCCCACATTTCCAAATGGCCCCCATCAGGGAAGCACCCCTTCTGGTGGAGAACCACTAGGGTAATGGGCTACAGTCATGGCATTGCTGAGTGACGGGAGCAACTCATTTGGACTCTCTAGGCGGACATTTCACTCATCATTGCCACTGTGATTATTCAGAGATAAACTCTGAACAGGGGACAGCAAGAACATATTTGAAACTAAGGAACCACAAAACAACTGTATAGAAACACTATACTCTGTGAGAGTGAGCTTGGGGGAAATAAAATATGTATTATTATGAGTGCTGCAATGGTTCTTCTTAGAATTGCTAAAAATGCAAGAAATTCCAAACAAGTGCTGCTTATCTGGCCTTCCAGAATTTTGGCACAGATTCCTTCCAGAAAGACATGTTTTTCTTATGTCATTTCTCTATCAGGGAAGTAGTTGAGTAGAAAGAACACCAAACTGAGAAGAAAGTGGATCTCCTAGGGAGACTGGGAGACTCTGTTGCCCCTCCAAATCCTCCCTCCCTCACTTTCTTCTCAGGCCTCGGTCAGCTCTGTTCTGTTTCTGGGTCCCTGTTTCCCTGTGTGGGGATATGAGCATCTCAGTGTCCATCTTTCTTTTGGTGCCCCTGCACTGTGTATCTGTCTTTGCTGCCACTTCCCAACAGTACAGAGGAGAAGAATGAGGCACAATCAAGTCAGCTGTAAGAGGGAGTAGGAGACAACAGCTAGAAGGACTGTATTTATGAGATACAAGATAACAACCAACAAAGGAGAAGAAGTATATATAATAGTCATAGGTCTTGTGGTAAACAAGAAGGAATGAGAGCCAAATGTTGATCACAAGTCTTACAGGTAAACAAAAAGAAGAGTAGTGTGTGCCTGGTCAAGGAGCAGGGAATGTGTAGTTGAGCAAGTGCACTTAAAGGGGTTATTCTAACAGCAGGCTTTCTCAGGGGCAGGGGAGGCAACGAAAAAGGGAAGCAGGCAGTGTCCTACCCTGAGTGGCCTGGACATCCCCAGCTGCTTGGCTTTAAGGACCTATATCATCCTTTCCCCAGAAGCCTGCTGCTAGTACGGGTTTTTCTCAAGGTCATCATTAAGCGTGCTTGCATGACCAGTACAGTTTCTCATTCATTGTATTTTAAGCAGTTTATTATTCTCAGGGATGGTTACATTTCCCCCATTTTGTTTATGTAGAAGTAGGAGTCAATTCTGCTTGCAACTTCTTGATCCATTAGTTGTTGGAAGAATTTTCACGTGCATCTGAAGACTAAGCATAAAAAGATTATAGCAGTAAAAAGAATAATCATTCCACCTGGGATGCCAAGACCAGTTTGTTGATCTAAGCAAAAGGGTTTAGATCAGACAGAATATCATTAATCCTTTCGTGCAAAACTCACTCCTGGAACTGATTGTAATGATGAGCGAGTAATGCCTTGAGAAGTTATCTTGAAGCTGTTTAATATCCAAAGTTAAATTATTGCCATAATGAATAGTAATATGACGGGAAGCCCTGTTCTACAATATTTCTGATTTGTTTTAGGCGCAGGGAGTAACAACGAAGTAAGGAACATTCCAATCACAAAAGGGAGCCTAAGCTTTATATTTTAAAGTTCATCTCTATATATCACAGCTGATTCTAAGTTAGAAACTCTTTCATTTAATCTTTGATCTATGACTGTTGGTTCCAAGCTTTGCTAGCATTCTTGTGCCATTTTTGTACAAATTGAGTGGTTTGTACAGTCTGACGCAAGGCCATTCCAGCCGTGGTAGCCATAGCAGTAATGGCTATTAATTCCTAAAATAGCTGCTATAATCAGCCCAAGATATCTTATTGTTTTGTGGAACTCGTCCTTCAAAACTGTTAAAAGTTGGGGCAACTGGGTGGCTTAGTCATTGGGCATGTGCCTTCGGCACACTGACAACGCTCTGTGCTCTGGAAGGGAAGAGGCCCACTCAGAAACAGGAGGTTACGGATGCCAAGAAGACTTCTCAGGTTGTCTTCTTTAGGGAGACTGGGCTTCTCTCAGGGAGGGTGAGGCCATTCCTGGCAGGCCAGGAGCTTGAGAGTGAGTGTGGGGACACTGCACAGTCCACACTGGCTGCTTCATATGTTCACTCATTTTAGGCCCAAAGACACATCCAGATTTAAAGTGAGGGTATGGAAAACAATTTACCATGCTAATGGACATCAAAAGAAAGCTGGGGTGGCAATCCTTACATCAGATCAAGTCAATCTTAAGCCAAAGACTATAAGAAGACATGATAAGGACACAATATCATATGTAAAGGGTCTATCCAACAAGAAAATCTAACAATTTTAAATATCTATGCCCCTAACATGGGAGAGCCAATTATATAAACCAATAAAAACAAAAACAAAGAAACACATCAACAATAATACAATAATAGTAGGGGACTTTAACAAACCCCTCACTGAAATGGACAGATCATCTAAGCAAAAGATTAACAAGGAAATAAAGGCTTTAAATGACACAGATGACCAGATGGACATCACAGACACATTCAGAACATTCCATCCCAAAGCAACAGAATACAATTTCTTCTCTAGCGCACATGGAACGTTCTCCAGAATAGATCACATCCTGGGTCACAAATCACGTCTCCACTGGTACCAAAAGACTGGGATCATTCCCTGTATATTTTCAGACCACAATGCTCTGAAGCTAGAACTCAATCACAAGAGGAAAGTTGGAAGGAACTCAAATACATGGAGGCTAAAGAGCATCCTACTAAAGAATGAATGGGTCAACCAGGAAATTAAAGACGAACTGAAAAAATTCACGGAAACAAATTAAAATGAAAACACAACTGTTCAAAATCTTTGGGACACAGCAAAGGCAGCCCTGAGAGGATAGCATATAGTGATACAAGCCTTTCTCAAGAACCATGAAAGGTCTCAAAT
Source organism: Mellivora capensis (assembly GCA_004024625.1). Lineage (NCBI taxonomy): Eukaryota > Metazoa > Chordata > Mammalia > Carnivora > Mustelidae > Mellivora > Mellivora capensis. The sequence continues at coordinate 11,395 of PISX010034808.1, forward strand.
ACACAGCCTAACCCTACCCTTAAAGGAGCTGGAGAAAGATCAGCAAAGAAAGCCTAAATCCAGCAGGAGAAGACAAATCATAAAGATCAGAGTAGAAATCAGTGGAATAGAGACCAAGGAACAGAGGAAGAAATCAAAGAAACTGGGAGCTGGTTCTTTGAAAGAATTAATAAGATTGATAAACTCCTGGCCAGAATAATTAAAAAGAAAAGAGAAAGGACCCAAATTAATAAAATCATGAATGGAGGAGGAGAGATCACAACCAACACCAAAAAAATACAAACAATCATAAAAACATATTATGAGCAACTATATGCCAGCAAATCTGACAATCTGGAAGAAATGGATGCATTCCTAGAGATGTATAAACTAACAAAACTGAACCAGGAAAAAAAAAAAAAACTGAACAGACCCATAACCGGTCAGGAGATTGAAGCAGTCATCAAAAATCTCCCAAAAAACAAGAGCCCACGTCCAGAAGGCTTCCCAGGGGAATTCTACCAAGCATTTAAAGAAGAATTAATACCTATTCTCCTGAAACTTTTCCAAAACATAAAAGTGGAAGGAAAACTTCCAACAGCATTACCTTGATCCCCAAACAAAACAAAGACCCCATCAAATAGGAGAATTACAGGCCAATATCCTTGATGAACACAGATGCAAAAATTCTCACCAAAATACTACCAATATGATCCAACAGTACGTTAAAAGCATTATTCACCACAACCAAGTGGGATTTATTCCTGGGATGAAAGGATGGTTCAACATCTGCAAATCAATCATGTGATACAATACATTAATAAAAGAAAGAAGAAGAACCACATGCCACTGTCAATAGATTCTGAAAAAGCTTTTGACAAAGTACAGCATCCTTTCTAGATCAAAACTTTTCACAGTGTAGGGATAGAGGATACATCCTGCAATATCACCAAAGCCATCTATTAAAAACCCACAGCAGGGGCACCTGGGTGGCTCAGTGGGTTAAGCTTCTGCCTTCAGCTCAGGTCATGATCTCAGGATCCTGGGATCCAGCCCCGTGTCAGGCTCTCTGCTCAGCCGGAGCCTGCTTCCCCCCAACCCCCACCTGCATCTCTGCCTACTTGTGATATCTCTCTGTCAAAGAAAGAAAGAAAATTAAAAAAAAACCCACAGCAAATATCATTCTCAATGGGGAAAACCTGAGAGATTTTCCTCAAAGGTCAGGAACACAGCAAGGATGTCCTCTATTACCACTGCTATTCAACATAGTACTAGAAGTCCTAGCCTTGGCAATCAGACAACAAAATGAGATAAAAGGCATCTGAATAATCTCTTCCAGTCCCGTCCATGCCGGAAGAGATTATGCTGAGTGAAATAAGTCAAGCAGAGAGAGTCAATTATCATATGGTTTCACTTATTTGCGGAGCATAACAAATAACACAGAGGACATGGGGAGATGGAGAGGAGAAGGGAGTTGAGGGAAATTGGGGGCGGGGGGAGATGAACCAGGAGAGACTATGGACTCTGAAAAACAACCTGAGGGTTTTGAAGGGGTGGGGCGTGGGAGGTTGGGGGAGCCAGGTGGTGGGTATTATGCAGGGCACCCATTGCATGGAGTACTGGGTGTGTTGTAAAACTATGAATTCTGTTACACTGAAAAGAAATGATATAAAAAAATAAAATAATAAAATAAAATTAAAAGGCATCTGAATAGTCAAAGAAGTCCAACTCCCACTCTTTGCAGATCATATGACACTTTATGTGGAAAACCCAAAAGACACCATTCCAAAACTGCTAGAACTCATAAAGGAATTCAGTCAAGTGTCAGGATATAAAATCAATGCTCAGAAATCAGTTGCATTTCTAGACAACAACAGCAAAAAAGAAGAAAGAGAAATTAAGGAGTCAATCCTATTTACAATTGCGCCCAAAATCATAGGATACCTACGAATAAACCTAACCAAAGAGGCAAAAGACCTATACTCAGAAAACTATAAAGTACTCATGAAAGAACTTGAGGAAGACTCAAAGAAATGGAAAGACATTCCATGCTCATGGATCGGAAGAACAAATATTGTGAAAAAGTCTATGCTATCCAAAGCAATCTACACATTTAATCCAATCCCTATCAAAATACCATCCATTCTTTTTTCAAAGAAATGGAACAAATAATCCTAAAATTTATATGGAACCAGAAAAGACTC
>PISX010034809.1:0-13591 GCA_004024625.1 Mellivora capensis
AAAAAAATTTATAAAAAAATAAAAAAAAATAGTGCCCCTATTTCCCACTTGATGTGGGAGGTAGAAGTGTCACTTCAGGGGGTGCCTGGTCTCTGGATTGCAAAACTACCTCCTAGCAAAAAGGTGTGGGAAGTTCATTTTTTTCTTTGCATAAAACTAGTTAACTAACATGGATGTGTTACCCTAGTTACCAGGTAAATTTAGGATGAACTCTATCTAATAAAGGATGCTGCCAGCTCTTCTTACTTGAGTCCTAGTTCTTATTTACCTAGAGAGCACATAGGTGGTAGGTTGTATCTGCCTGGCTATATAAAAGGGTAAGATTCTGTTCTGTCTTTGTAATTTCTTAGTGGATTTTCTGTGATGTGCATCACATGTGGCTTTAATATTTATTCAGTAATCATACATTTTTCTACTGCCATTCTGGAAAGGCTTCTGGAGTTGGGAGAATATTTTTTTTTTCTTCAGTAGGCTCCATGCCCAGCGTGGAGCCCAGCGCAACACTTGAACTCATGACCCTGAGATCAAGACCTAAGCTGAGATCAAGAGTCTCATGGTTAACTAACTGAGTCACCCAATTGCCCAGATTTTGTTTTTGATGATATTTACACAGTAGCTTAATATGTAACTTTAGGGCTTTGTGGGGAAACAGCCTCAGTAGATGATCAAATGAGGTGGCAAGAAATCATTCAGGTCAGAGCTCGTCGTCTTATTCTGATCACAATGACTCTCGGCTGAGTAGGAGCTAAGTGAAAATGACAGTGCAGGGTAAGGAGTTCTCTTCAGGCAGTCACTTACTTCCCTGGATGTTTAAAAAATGTCCTTCAGGGGCATCCGGGTGGTTCAGAGGGTAAACCTCTGCCTTCAGCTCAGGTCATGATCTCAGGGTCCTGGGATCGAGCTCCGCATCGGGCTCTCTGCTCAGCGGGGAGCCTGCTTCCCCCTCTCTCTCTGCCTGCCTCTCTGCCTACTTGTGATCATCTTTCTCTCTGTATCAAATAAAGTCTTAAAAAAATATATCCTTCATATATGCTCTCTACTCTATCTACTTGTTTGGGCATTTCCCAAACTCCCTTCCAGGAAAACTTTCTTGGATTGTTTTCCACACTTCTGGGCTTTTCTGTCTAAGACTAGTACCTACTCCACCCTGTGGCCAAATTAACATTCTCCTTTCAATCCTCAAAACATTCTCTTCTGGGGTGCCTGGGTGGCTCAGTGGGTTAAAGCCTCTGCCTTCGGCTCAGGTCATGATCCCAGGGTCCTGGGATCAAGCCCCACATTGTGCTCTCTGCTCAGCAGGGAGCCTTCTTCCTCCTCTCTCTCTCTGCCTGCCTCTCTGCCTATTTGTGATCTCTGTCTGTCAAATAAATATATAAAATCTTAAAAAACAAAACAAAACAAAAAAAGTTCTCTTCTTTTCTTCACAGTTGTTTTCACATGGCTTTTCACAGAAGATTAGTGGCCAGCAAAATCCAGTCAAATCATTAGCAGCACAGGACTTTTTGAGGCTTTGCCTTTCAAAATCCAGTAGGACCGTGATAGTGGGGAGGTGGTGGTAGTGATGGTACCTGGGAGAGATAGGGTGGTTTCTCTAAGTACAGATTAAATAATTAACAAAATTAAACAACATTGAAGTGTTCACGTCTGAAAAAAAAAAAAGTGAATTTCCTAATGCCATTTCAAGTGCATTTAGATAATTACTTCACATTACCTGAATTGGCATGGGCCCTCTTTGGCGCAGGCTTTGTTTGCTTTGGAATCCACCCAGTCAAACAGGTTTCCCTCTGTAGTAGTATGTTTTGAATTCAAAGTGATCCTCAGAAATTTGGATCTCTCCTTTCCTTCATGCTCTATTACTCCTCAGTAAAGTTATGGCTAACCATTAAAAGGCTATAAATTATTTAAGCACTGTTTACATTACTTGGGTAAAGTTTCATTTTATTCAATGTTTCTCAGGGCAACTTTTTATTACTTTCTTTGGCTCCGATGCAGATAATGCCTAAGAGGCAGGAAAGAGGCTTTCCCCTCTTGACATCTACCTCCAGGCTGGCTTCTTCTGGATTTTGCTTTGGTCTATTCTCAACCCTAGAATGACATCCTCTTCTTGATGGCTTCGGTATCTGCAGCTAGCACTGGAGGAGATAGGTGATGGCCTTCCATCACGCCCTCTTGAATACTCACCTTGACTATCCCGGTGGAGGGCTTCTACTTGTTTCTCCGTGTGCTGTCACATCTACCAGTTTGCATTCACACTGTTATTATAATTGGCCATTTTCTGAGCCCTTATCATGTACAAAAAATTTCATGGGCTTTTTATATACGTTACTTAATTTTTAAAACTACATGGGATAGGTACTGTGTATATCTTTATTATCCAGAAGAGAAAACTGAGGTTTAATAAGTTGAGGTAAGTTGCGCATGGGCCCCCTGTCTTGACTCCAGAGCTGGGCCAAAACAGCCGGGCTGTTTTGCTGTACTGCTGTGAAGTAGGTATTGTATTTGGTTTGTGTTTTTTGGTTTGTAGGTTAGTAGGTTTGTATTTGGTTACTAATATTCAATTGGCTCAAGATAGCATATGGGACACAGGAAGCTGGGTCAGTGTTGCATGGTAATTAAGGATATAGCTCTATTTTCTGAATGCCTGTCTTGGTTGTTTTGATAACATCGTGCTGCTATTAACAAATAAGGAAGCAAAAAAATACTCCTTAAGTTTGGTAAGGGAACGTTTCCAGCCCAGGATGTGGGTTTTCTCATACATCACTGTTGTTCTAGATTATTGTAACAGAAAGGGGCCATTTTGTTCTTTTAGGTTGTTATGAACTATCCCAACTCACCAGGTTCATCCATGAATTCAAAATCAGTAATTGGGTTAACAAAATGAATTCAGCTTATCCTAAAAAGTGACCAAAATATGAAATGAGTTCAAGAGAAGTAAAATCCAGACATCCTGTCATTTCAGTTAACTCATTTGCTTACTATAAGTTTAGGCCTTAAAAACACATTCCAGAGGTAGTGTATGGCACTTTCAAATAATAACTTCAAATAATATTTAAATTCTCAGTTTTGAACAATACTGAGTAATAACCTTTAATGGGTTATTATCAGAATCTGACCAGAGGGATATCAGTCAAAATGAGGAGATGAAAGATAATTTGTACAGTCTGTGAAAGCAAGGAATTGGCTAACACTCAGGGCTTTAAACCATCTATTAGCTCTATGAAAAATAACCTCTCTGTCTTGTCAGCCTAATAGGATGACCACCCCTTAGCAAAATGTGTGCTGGAGTTGAACTGCAAAATATCTTTAATGCCTTATAGAGCTTTTGCTACATTTCATTTATAGACCTAAAACAGCAAACATACTGGCCTGGAGAAAAGTTCATTTTTAGCAAAGCTGCCTTTTAATTCAGGTATAACATAGTGCCCCAAGACTCTTGTAAACTTTTCCTGGTAGATTTTTTCAGATCTATTTATCATGGTCACAGCATGAAGTAGTTTCTGATTTATAGGGTGAGCTTCAGACTTTTGGTATTTTCTCTCTTAGCCTCAATCCATCAGGAAGCAAGTCTGCATCACATTTAATACCAATATAGCACTGTCGATAATGTCCCAGTATCCAGTGTGCATAACAAGGAGGGCCCTGGCAGAGATGGAGGGCCCAGAATGTGAGCTGGAAGTCTAAGCAAGTCTAAACTGAATAATTTTTCAAATACATAAGAGTTTGTATGTGTGTGTATGGGGGGACGGTGGATAATGCCTGCTTTTGAATGAGAATGGCAGAGAAGGTATAATATAAATGGAGAATTATGGCAAAACTCCATGGATTTTGTTATTGAGCAAAAGGGTTTCGGAGGTTTTGGAGAGAGAGAAAGAGGAGTTTCACAGAGGTCTGGTCAACCTCACTGTTGACCTCAGTGTTAATCAGATTCCTATCATCTGGCACAGAGCCTGCACATTAAAGGTGCTAATAATTATGGGTTAGATATAACTCAAAGTCAAGTCATGCTATAGTTGCTTTGACTCCTAGACTCCTAGATTGTACCACACCATCATTTCACAAGTGTGCTTGACTTGGATGATACCTCACATTTGTGCATCTACCTTCCTATCTAGTTTCTTATATTGGTAGGGGAGCCGTGTTAGGTCCACATTCTAGTTGAAGTCATCTTGACTGACGAGAGACATGAAACAAGTTTTGTATTTGGAACTGGGTATAAATCTGCTTTCTGAAGCCAGCCAACTGCTTGTCGTGATACTGCATCATAGCCCATGCTAGATACTAGATGTTCATTGAATTTGCTGACTAGTTAAGACAGGTGTAATGAAAAAGCAGGACTGCCACATAGACGATAGAGAGTTTGTAACATACACTAGCCAAAAACATTTGTTGATTCAGCAGATATTTACTGAGAACATATTATGTGTCGGGCACTGGGCTATACGCTGAAATCCACTCATGACACTGGGAGCTCGGAGCCCATTTTAATGACACTAAGGTTAAGAAGTCACCACACACCACAGCCCAGGGTGGTGGAATCTAAAATGTTAGAGAACACACAGCAAGTAAATGGGGGTGGGGATTTGGAAAGAGATTCACAGAAGAGCAAAACAAGACTCAAGGAACTTTTTACTTCTTATTAGAAAAGTTTATTGTGTAATACAACATACTTCAAGTTGTGTACAATAAAGATATACTGTATAATGGTTTATTACAAATTGAACATTCACATAAAGCCGTGAACTGTCTGTGCTGAGAGACTTTTTTCACCACTAACCTGCCAGTTTAAAAAAACATTTGAAATGAAATACTATATATATACACACACATATATATGTATATACATTATACATATACAGATTTACATATACATATATATACACATATACATATACAGATATACATATACATATATATACATATACAGATATACATTATACATATATATACATATGTATATATACATATACATATATATACACATATACATATACAGATATACATATACATATACAGATATACAATAAGTTAGGTTGATAGATACCAAGGAACTGAGCATTTTTTTATTGAGGTATAATTGATATATTACATTAGTTTTGGCCATGCAACATCTGATTCAAAATGCATGTATATTATGAAATGATTACCGTGTAAGTCTGGTTAACAGCTGTTACTGTGCCCAGTTCCAAAAAAATTTTTGTGTGTGTGACAAGAACTTTTAAGATCTACTCTTAGCAACTTTCAGATAGGTAATAGAATATCAATTATAGTCCCCATGCTGTATATTACATCCCATGACTCTGGAAGTTTGTACCTTTTGACCCTCTTCAAAAGACCCAAAATTACTTGGTCAGATAAAGTTTCTGAACATTTACTCTGTTTCTCTTCTTACCTCCTGTGGACTCATGCATTAACGGAGGCAGTTAGAGTTCAATTACTAAAAAACAAAAACAAAAACAAAAAAAACCCAAAACCATCTGGGACCCAAAATAGCAATATTTGGAAATACACAGAGAAAAGGATACAGTATCAAAGTAAGGCTGTGGATCACAACCAAAGGCTAGCTTCCAGCAAGTTGTCCAGAGAGGTCAGGTGGAGGCTACAGTTCTCTTACAATACAGGGCCTTACAGGACAGACTTTCCCTTTTGACCATCAATGTGTGCATGGAATATGGGATCCCAAAATGGAGTTTGCAGCTGGTGCTTCTTAAACCTGCTAGTCTTATAGGCACATTCATATGTATGTATATGACCATCTCCAGTGGCATTTCTCTATTATGGAGGAGGTTGAGCATCTTTTCATCATCTATTTATTGACCATTGAGGTAGAAGCTTCAGCTATTTGTTTACTATTTTTCTATTGATTTCTATTTTTTCTAACTAATTTATGGCAATGATTTTTATATTCTGGATAGAATTCTTCAGATATGTGTTTCAAATGTATTCTCCCAATGTGTGGATACTTTTTCACTTATTTAAAGGTACTTTCTGGTGAAGATAAGTTCTTTTTTTTTAAGATTTTATTTGTTTATTTGACAGACAGAGATCACAAGTAGGCAGAGAGGCAGGCAGAGAGAGAGGAGGAAGCAGGCTCCCTGCTGAGCAGAGAGCCTGATGTGGGGCTCAATCCCAGAACCCCGGGATCATGACCTGAGCCGAAGGCAGAGGCTTTAACCCACCGAACCACCCAGGTGCCCCAAAGATAAGTTCTTAATTTTAAAAAAAATTTAATTAAAGTATAGTTTACATACAATAGTAAGTTTATTTTAGGTGTATTTTCATAATACAACCGTATGTATTATGAAATGCTCACCAGAGTAAGTGTATTACAACATTGTTGACTGTATTTCCTATGCTAGATTTTTTTTAATGTAGTACTTTGTATTGGTACTTTCCTTTTATAGTTAATAGATGATTTTCCCTTGTCAAGACACTGTTTGCCTGCCTGAGATCATGAAGATAGCAACACTGTTTTGTATTTCACATACAAATGTGTTTTGTATGATGTGAGGTTGGGGTTAAGTTTTATTTATTTTTTTCTTTATATATTTAATTGACCCAGAAGCATTTATTGAAAGGGATGTTCTTTACCATTGGTCTAAAGTGGCACCTTTGTCATAAATCAGTTTATTTAAGTGTGGGTCTCTTTCTGCGCTTTCTGTCGTACCCATTAATTTTCTGTCTTTGTGCGCATTTCACACTGTCTCAACTACTGTAATTTTATGGCAACTCTTGCTAACTGGCAAAATCCTTCTGCCCTTGCTCTTCAGAGGTGTGTTGGCTGTTCTTAACCCTTCAAGTTCCTATTTAGATTTTAGAATTAACTTGATGAGCTTTACATAAAAACCTTTTCAAAATTATGGTTATAGAATATATCTCCATTTATTCAGGTTTTCATTTGTTTTACTTAATTATTTCTTTAAGTATTTATTTATTTGTCGGTGGTGGGGGCTAGGTGGAGTGTCAGAGCAGGCAGAGGGAGAAGCAGGCTCCCTGCAGGCTCCCTGATATCAGGCTGGATCCCAGGACCCTGAGATCATAACCTGAGCCAAAGGCAGATGCTTAACGGACTGAGCCACCCAGGTGTCCCTAATTATTCCATACTTACATGGACTTGCACACATGAATATATTTATTCCTATATGTGTTTGCTGTTCTGTCTGTTCTAAAATTTCACATAGAAACACATTTTTTGTATTGATCTTGTAGCCATAACCTTGTTAAACTCAATTATTTATAATAATTTATCTGTATATCTTTTGGATTTTTATATCCACAGTCATCAACTAAAGTAATGACAGATTTATTTACCTTATATATCAAAGTTTAGATCTCCCTATAAGCAGACACTGAGATAAGGATTCATTGCAAGTGTTTTATCTGAGAGTTGATCCCATGAAACAATGGTTACGAGAGTAAGAAAGTCGAAGAAGAACATTGATAAAGAATTCCATATCAAGCAAGTCACCTTGAAGGCTTAGTTATACTGGAAGATGCATGAATCATTTAGAAAACTTGTCTTAGACTTATCATATCCAAGGGTAAGCAAAGTAAAATACCTTTTTTTTTTTTTTTTTTTTTTAAGTCCTGTGCATCTGTAGTTGAGGGATCCTCCCAAGGATGAGTTAATTCCCAGGGGCAAATCACTTCTATCCTATTTGATTGCAGGTGCAGTGATTCCAACAGTGCAGGAAAGCCTCAGCAAATGAAGGTGCCACATAGTTGGCTAGTGTGTATCAAAGTGGTAAAAGTGAGACAGCTTCAACAGAGCACCAGTAGCGCTCACTGCATTTTCTGATCTCTGTAGAATTTCCTTTCTCTTGTCTTAGTGTGCGGAGTTCTAGCCATATTGAAAAGAAGTTATAGTGGTCATCCTTGCATGGTTCTTGATCTCAAAGGGAAGTCATCCACTGTTTTAGCATTCCCTAAGATGTTTGCTATAGATCTATTATAAAAGCCTTTTATCAAATTAAGGAAATTCTCTTCTATTCATTAATTTGTTTATTTTTAAAATTAAAAAAATGGATCTTTAATTATATCAAACATTTTTCTGCATCTAATGAGACGATGGTATGATTTTTCTCATTTATTTTGTTAATGTGGTAACTTAGACTGATTAATTTTTAAATGCATAACTAACCTCACATTCCTGGAATAAACCCACCTTGTTTGTTTTGGTTATTATGTATTACAGAGTTCATTTTGCTAATATTTAGTTTAGGAATTTTGCATTTTTATTACTATATGAGATTGGCTGGTATTCTTTCTCTTGATTTACTTATCAAAATTTCTTATGAAGGTTATGCTGATTTTCTTAAGTGATTAGAAAACATTCTTTTACTTTTCTCTTGAAAATTTTGTGTATTATTGGCATTTTTTCCATCCTTAAATGTTTGGGAGAATTTGTTGATAAAAGGTATCTTGCTTGTAAAGAAAGATCTAAACTAAGATGCACAAGTTCACCCTATTTGTGAAGCAGCCAAAATCCTATCTATACTACACCAAAAGACATAAGCTCTTTCTAAATAAAAGGTCATCATTCATATGGTATGTGTTAAGATGCCATTCTTCTTTTGAGCTATTAATCTATCCTCTGTTTGTAACCTACACGTACTCCAGGACTTAGAGAATATCATGTCTCAGAAAAACAATTCTTTAAAACTCCAGCCCACGACTATCTGCTTTGAACTTCTGTACTATTGATGGACAGTTTACCCAATGACTTTTCTCTGCCATTGTGTGTGTGTGTGTTATAGTGTGAACTATACCATAAATTCTACAAGGGCAAAAACCATGAATTATGAGTATATGAATATGTATATATAAATATTAAGTATGCATTTTAATATGAAATGGTAGTCGTATGGTTGGCTACTACCACTATGAAATTCTATGAATTAGTTTTGGTGGTACAGTTTGGTCAAGGGTCAGGTTTTACCTTAACGCCTCAATAGACCTCAAAGGATGAAGACCTCTAGTCTCTTGTTGGGGAGGGGTTGGGTCTTTCTTCAAAAGGCCCGCACTAAAGAATGGGAGGTGCTAATCCATGGCAACCAGGCAGTCTGACCACATGGGAATGCAAGAGATGACCCATGCTAACAGAGCTTCTGTGAAGCTCCCTAGCCCTGGTGGCTCTTGGTCCAGCATATCTCCATTTCTGTGATGGACTTAAATGTTTGTGTCCCCTCAAAATTCACATTTTGAAGAGTTAAGCTCCATTGTGATAGTGTTTGGGGGGTAGATTCTTTGGGAAGTAATTAGGTTTAGATGCAGTCATGATGGTGAAATTTCCATGAGGAATTTAGTTCCCTTAGAAAAATAGGCACCAGGAGCTCTCTGCCCCTTTCTACCACGTGAAGACACAGAAGGAAGGTGCTCTTCTACATCCAAGAAAAAAGTCCTCATGAGGAACAGAATTCAGTGGCCTTGATCTTGGAATTCCCGGCCTTTAGAAACTTGTGTGAAACTTGTGTCTGTTGTTTAATCCAAGCAGCCTATGGTATGTTGTCAGAACAGCCCAGCCAAGAGATTTCTCCCTACCAGTACTCTGCTAGCCATGTAACCATGTTCCTCTGTCCTCATTTCAGTCTTAGTGTCTTTTTGATCCAGCAAATATGCATCTGAAGCTTTCCCTCTCACACGAAGACCAGAAGTTTTTTACAGTACAGATATGTCTAACTCTTGTTTGTAATTTATAGTAGGTAATTCATGTCTTAGAGTTTGGTCTGGGGTATAAAAGGGGACTTTCAGAAACACTAAAAAGGGGATATGGGAGCCATGGGGAACACTTAGAAATGTTAATCCCCCCAAAATATGTGTCTGTCATCATACTTAGCACTTATTTACTGATGTACTTTGGATGCGGTCCTGAGCTGTAGTGGTGAATGAGCATAGTAGGAACAAATGGAAACCAATAAAGAAGTTAACAGGCTGTTTAAGGCACTTGTCCCCTGCCCCTACTCTACAGTGCCTCTAAAAGGTTTTATTTTGTTAATTAATAAAGTTGTGGGGCGCCTGGGTGGCTCAGTGGGTTAAAGCCTCTGCCTTCGGCTCAGGTCATGACCCCAGGGTCCTGGGATCGAGCCCCGAATAGGGCTCTCTGTTCAGCAGGGAGCCTGCTTCCTCCTCTCTCTCTGCCTGCTTCTCTGTGATCTCCGTCTGTCAAATAAATAAACAAAATCTTTACAAAAAAAATAAAGTTGTAATTGAATCACTTAATTCTATCCATGAGCTTCTGGGAAAGTTTTCAGAAGAAAAAGAAAAAGTATGAGATAACATATTACCCCCCAAAATTAAAAGAAATGAGCTTCACTTTTGGCAGTAGTGGATTAGATAACTATTACTAGTACTGTTTCAGAGGACAATTAGACCAGCTAAAGACTTTGAAAATTTGAAAACATCTGGTTGGGGGTGTTGAAGAGCTAGCCAGACAGTAAAGAATTATCTAAAATGCAAAACCTCCTATTTGGGACAGCTCTTCCCCTGAGAGTGGCTGAAGGTTGGGTAAAGCAAAGCAAAGGCAAACAAATAAGTAAACAAATAATTAAGATAACCTAATCAGTGAAAGAGGGAAAAAAACCCCATGGAATAGTGAGGGTCAGTAGGGCCAAATATGGTTCTTTGGAAAGGCCAATAAACTAGATAAAGCCTGGGTGACACTGATGAAGAAGGAAAAAGGGTGGGACAGAAATAGCAATGTGTGTGTGTAGAAACAGTTTTTATTACAAATATAATACAGAGTTTTTATGAATTACTTAAAGTCAATACATTTAAACATCTTAATAAAATGAAAAAAAATTAAAGCACAACTTCACCAAACGGATGTGAGGAGAAGTAAAAATATGAACATTCACATCACTATTAAAGAAATTGAATCTGGGGGTGCCTGGGTGGCTCAGTGGGTTAAAGCCTCTGCAGTCAGCTCAGGTCATGATCTCAGGGTCCTGGGATCAAGCCCTGCATTAGGCTCTCTGCTCTGCAGGGAGCCTGCTTCCCCCTCTCTCTCTGCCTTGCTTGCTTGTGATCTCAAATAAATAAATAATCTTTAAAAAAGAAAAAAAAAGAAATTGAATCTGTAATTTTAAGTATTTCCATAGAAAAAAATTAAATGCCATAGGCTAAAATGCCCATCAGTAGCACAGAAGTTAAAAGGATATAGATGTGGAAGTGTTTTTGCAAGACATGATATTCTTTTAGATCTTGGAGCATGAATAAATTATACATAGATGGGAGACAGAATGTTAATAGAACAAGACAAATCGGCATTTTGACGTGTATCCAATGAACAAGGACCTTTTATTCAGATATAGCTTTTGTCTTTTGGTTTACTATAGATATGACTTATACTGCTGCACTACTAGAAATAGGGTGAACTTGTACATTTAAATTTAGGTCTTTCACCATATTCTTACTCAGAGTTATTTTAGGTCTAAAGCATGATAAATCTTGAGATTGGAGATTTGGAGGTAGCACGATGCTAGAATGATGGACCTTTTGCGTGTAACATTGCCAGAATAGACTGCAAAGACCAAATACCTGTTGTCAGGTGAATTGTCTTGTTGATTTCTCAGTGAGTGCCATTGCACACTTCATAGATGGGGATTTTCATGACTGACTATGACTTCAGGAGTTTGGACTTTTATCCCAGGTCAGGAAAGGCGAATCAGTGTCAAAATTAAATTCATTCCCTTCTTCTCGCTTTACCAGTCCTCTCTCTCACTTAGACTATAGACCTCCTCGTGGGTCCTTCTCACCAAGGCAATGGAGTCATTCTCTACTAATCCATTAGAACTATCACACAATTTAAAACCTATTAAAAATATGTAATGATGGGGGCTTCAATCACCTGAAAGAGACCGTGTTGATTAATGGTAGCAAGAACATACTTGTTTAGGCTTTTCATGAGCAGAGAAAACAGGGCATTATGATCCAGGAGAGTAACTTTTTTTCTTCATTAATATAGCTCAATGCTAATAATTTGGAGTGAAACTTTTCAAAGACATTAGTATCTAAGAGGAATTGAAAGAATGGAGTTTGACTGACAAGGTCTCTCACAATGAGGAGTCTTTTTTTTTTTTTAAGATTTTATTTATTTGAGATAGAGAGAATGAGAGAGAGCATGGAGGGGGAGGGTCAGAGGGAGAAACAGACTCCCCTCCAAGCAGGGAACCCTATATGGGACTTGATCTTGGGACTCCAGGATCATGACCTGAGCTGAAGGCAGTTGTGCAACCAACTAAGCCACCCAGGCGCTCACAACAAGGAGTCTTGAAGTGGTGGCTCCCTGACTGGCTGATTCAGCAGCTAAATCCCATCAGATCACTCCTTTCTTTCCTTGGAAGTTCTCTTGGCTTTCCCTTCATGGTTCATTGATGGAGGATGGTTGATCCAAGCATCATCTATTCTTACAATGGTTTTCAGTGCAGGTGGGAAGGGGAGTTAGAGAAGGCTCTCCATTCATTTTACTTTGTATTTATCATGGAGAAATGAATTTCTAAGAGGTCTTCAACAGAATTCCTTTTAGATCTTTATTATTTTTCTTGAGTATAGTTCACACACAATGCTAGATTAGTTTCAAGTGTACAACACGGTGATTCAACTTCTCTATGTGTTATACTATGCTCATTACAAGTGTAGCTACCATCTGTCATCATACAATGCATTACAGTAATATTATATTCCTATGCTGTGTCTTTTATTCCCATGACTTATTCCATAATAGGAAGCCTGTATCTCCTACTGCCCTTCACCCATGTTACCCATTACCCATCCCTTTCCTCTGGCAACCATTAGTTTGTTCTCTGTATTTGTAGGTCTGATTCTGCTTTTTGTTGATTTTGTTTATTATTTGAGGGATTCTACACAGGAGTGGAGTCATATAGTATGTGTCTTTCTCAGTCTGACTTATTTCATTTAGAATAATATTCTCTAGGTCTACCGATGTTGTCACAAAAGGCACAGTCTCTGGGATGCCTGGGTGGCTCAGTTGGTTGGGCGACTGCCTTCGGCTCAGGTCATGATCCTGGAGTCCTGGGATTGAGTCCCGCATCGGGCTCCCAGCTCCACGGGGAGTCTGCTTCTCCCTCTGACCTTCTCCTCGCTTATGCTCTCTCTCAAATAAATAAATAAAGTCTTAAAAAAAAAAGACACAGTCTCATTCTTTTTTATTGCTGTGTAATGTTCTGTGTGTGTGTGTGTATTACATTTCCTTTATCCAACTATTTTTTAAAAATTTTTTGTTATTTTTTATAATTTTTTTTATTTCATTTCTTTTCAGCGTAACAGAATTTAATAGTTTTACAACACACCCAGTGCTCCATGCAATGCGTGCCCTCCATAATACCCACCACCTGGCTCCCCCAACCTCCCACCCCCCGCCCCTTCAAAACCCTCAGGTGGTTTTTCAGAGTCCATAGTCTCTCATGGTTCATCTCCACCCACCCCCCCGATTTCCCTCAACTCCCTTCTCCTCTCCATCTCCCCATGTCCTCCATGTTATTTGTTATGCTCCGCAAATAAGTGAAACTATATGATAATTGACTCTCTCTGCTTGACTTATTTCACTCAGCATAATCTCTTCCAGTCCCGTCCATGT
>PISX010034810.1:0-13575 GCA_004024625.1 Mellivora capensis
AAACCATAAGTGACTCTTAATTTCACAAAACAAACTGAGGGTTGCGGGGGGGAGGGGGTCGGGAAAGGGGGGTGGGGTAATGGACATTGGGTTGGGGAGGGTATGTGCTATGGTTAGTGCTGTGAAGTGTGTAAACCTGGCGATTCACAGACATGTACCCCTGGGGATAAAAATTTGTTTATAAAAAATAAAAAAAAATTAAAAAAAAAAAATAAATAAAAAAAAATATATATATGGCTAAGAATTACTCCCAGTACAAGATAATGAAGTCATATAGAGTCAGATGGGGAATCAGAAAATTCAGCTTTTTCCAGTGGTTGCAAATTTACATCATTTTGCCAAGTGCTATGACCCAAGAAACTAAAACTTTGCCTGGCACCATGAAGATTTGATCCTGGCCTTTCTGTAGATGATCATGCAAAACCGTTCAGAGACATAAAACTCTTCTGGGGTCTTACTCTGGGCTTCTGGTCTTACTCATTGACCATTTTGTGGTATTCTTTATTAGAAAAAAAAATGACAGAGGCCAGTGAAGAGAATTTTAAAAGTAATGAAAAGCCTGTTTTGTAATAAACGAAGATTCCCAAACTCTGGGGAATTTTCCTAGATATTGCCAGGTCCAACTGAAAAGCCAATATTCCAAAAAAAAACCCACAAAAGTTCCACCTTTAGAAGGGTGTTTTAAATCTTGAGCCTAAGTTTTATTTCATTGTTTTGCTTTTTTGAGGTTTAAGTTTTTCTGGAAGGTAAAATAAAGAGAGGAGTCTTCAGAACCCTGAGAAGTTCACACAACCAAAGATGGTCACTTTTTTATTGGGGAGATTCATTACTTGGATTTTTCACTTTAAGTTCAACTAGACTTTCTACTTATAGACTTCAAACTTCCAATAGTTTGTTGTTGTTATTTATTGTTACTGTCTCTTCATCTGCCACAAACATTAATACATGGCCCGATTCCAAGCAGCCCCTTGTTAAAGGAACTTAATCAAATGAAAAAACAAACCAAAGGACTAAGAATTATAGGGAACCTCTCTAAGAAACATAGAGTCCCAGCATTAGAAACAACATGGAAATAGATCATAGAATCCTGTCAAGTATTCCAAATCTAATTTATGTGGTCAATAATATAATTCTTTCCATCTATTCAAGAAACTTATCCACCACACTCTTGTGACTATATAGTTTGAATACAATTTCTCCTCTAACCATGCTCCCATTAAAATATAACACATGTCAATAGCAAGCATTAAATCGAAAGACAAAGTACAGGATATTGTTTTCATGTGTTGCCCATGCTTGAAAAGGACAGAAAAGAGGAAACTTTGTAATTAATGCTGTCTTAATCCTTCGTGGCTCAGTATGAAGAACCACGCCTATTCTTGACCTCCTCTCTACTGTTCTTGAGAAATGACACGATCTCAATTTATTCCTCCTCTCAGGTAAACCATGAGGTTTGTGTTTTCCAAATGGTATCGAAATAGATTTTCTCATATGAAAGTAAAAATGAAGAATATTTATGTGTGTGGTCTCCCCACCAATGTAATTATAACCAGAAACAAAATCTAAAGTGCTACTACAAGTTTTAACTGCCTTCACCAATTTCTCAATAAAATCAGGAATCTCCTAGAAGAAAATATATATTCTGGAAGGACTGAACATGCTCTAAGAAGGAAGGAAAGCACAATTGCCTATAAAACCAGCATGAGCATCAACTTCGTCCTCTCAAACATGGTGTGTTGGAGCCCATGCTGTGGGACAACCTAGGATCCTTAACATCACCTCCATTTGGTAGGTCAGCTTCCAATTTATCTAAATGGGAGGTCAGAGGCATTGAGTAACCTTCTTGAGGTATATAGGCATTGTTAGTTTGGGGGTTCTAATGTTTATTTGTGAAAAAGGCAAAACTTCCACTTACTGAGACACTCCGTGAACTGAAAAAAGATTGGTTTTTGTTCCTCCCATGTACATAATAGAGTTAGATACTTCTCTCATAGATAAATATTTATTGATATATATGAATATATATGAATACTTTAAATGACCCAGACGCTCCTTTACTTGCAAACTGGCTAGTTTCTGGAAAGTATTCTGAAATTCAGTTGTTTATAAGACCAAAGTAATTTTGTAACAGCAACTGTTATCCCATTTGTTGGCAGTGAACGGAGTCACAATTCTTATGCTCTGGCTCATACCTTTTTATATAAGCATGAAAATGTGCAAGTTGAAAGTTTATAAGAGGTAGGCATCAATACTATAAATAAATGTATAACCCATGTGCTAGCTTCCTAGGACTGCTGTTACAAATTACCACAAACTGGGTGGCTTAAAACAACAGAAATTTATTCTCTCGTAAGTCTGGAGGCTAGAAGTCTAAAATTCAGGTGTTGGCAGGGTTGGTTATTTCTGGAGGTTCTGAGAATCTATTCCATGCCTCTCTCCTAACTTCTGGTGGTTGCTGGCAAATCTTGGTGTTCCTTGGCTTATAAATCTATGACTCCAGTCTCTTTTCATGGTGTCCTCCCTACATCCCTACATTCCTATGTCTAAATATCCTCTGCTTATGAGGACATTAGTCATTGGATTAAGGTCCACCCTAATTCAGTATGACTTTACTGTAGCCCGATTACATCTGCAAAGACAGTATTTTCAAATAAGGTTGCAGGAACAGATACAGGGGTTAGGACTTCAATATATCTTCATTGGTGACACAATTCAACCCATAACATCTCCCAAACAGGTGTTTCTATTCAATAAATTACCTTTGTGCAGATGAATGAGCACATTATGAAAATGTCTTATGTAAGGCACCTGAGTGGCTCAGACAGTTGGGTGGCCGACCCTTGGTTTTGGCTCAGGTCCAGATCTTAGGGTCTTGGTATGGAGCCCCACATGAGGCTCCACGCTCAGTGCAGAATCTGCTTAGGACTCTCTCTCCCTCTGCCTCTCTCTCAAATAAATAAATAAATCTTTTTAAAAAATAATAAAGAATGTATTACTTATATCTTACACTCTACTGGGAACTTTAAAATATATATCCACTTCATTTGAGAAACATTCATATTTTACTATTGACATAATAGCAATGGTTTGTGTTCATGTGGATTATTTATGAAGATACATATGTGCCCATTCAGCACACACACACACACACACACACACATAATCTTTTTATATTACAATACTTCTATCTGAGAATGTAATGAAGCTTTACTTTGACGCTTCTCTTGCTAGTATTTACACATATATAAGCTGAACATATCTAAAAATGCCCAGTAACCTTTGAACACATTCCACAAATCTCTGTCACTGGAGAAGCACACCCTTCCATTAATGAGGTTCAGCATGCCTGTTTCTTAAAAAATGGAGGTCATCAAATGATGCATTTCAACCAGCACCCTGTTTCCCTTCTCTTTTTTGTTTTTTTGAATTCAGTGTTCATGGATGTTATAGCTGACTGTTCATAAAACCTATTCTTTCTTCAACCTGTACACACACCTAGGTGACATTTTTAAGCCAGATAAATGTGGCCACAAATCTGACTTCTAGTCAATGGAGCATGAGCAGAAGAAATGGGTGCCATTCTAGACCTGGCTTAGGAAAATCTCCTATACGTGTTTCCTCCTTCCTTTGGCTTGAATCAGACAAGCAAACATCCTTCAAAGCCCTGTATTGATGGTGGAGGAGCCACAAGATGAAAGCAGCCTGGGTTTCTGCATCACTGAGTGGTGATCACAAACACCCATCTTGAACCTAATCCTGTTTGAGTAATCCTCATTATCATGCAACTTGGGAAATGTTTGTTATAACTCCTAATGCTACCTTAATTTAAACACATTTGCCACTACTGGGGGATTGAGCTCACCTATCTCAGGATAGAGGCAGGTGAGAACGACGGAAAAGGAGTGTCATTATTGCTTGGTTGCAGTGATTCTCCACCCCATCAGTGTCATGAAGCCTGTGCAGCTGATCACTAACTGACATGACTTCAATCAAATTGCTGAATTCCTTATGTATGGAACGTTGCCATGCATTTTTCTCTCATTTCAGGTCATAGTCTTCTCTCCCTCACTAGACAGTAAACATGTTAAAGACTTTTGTTTTTTCTCTTATCGCTCTTAGTTCAGAGTCCGGAACTGTTGAAAGGCTCAATATATGTTTATTGATCTTTGGGTGGACTGATTCTTAACAAAGCCAAGGGCAATTTTTACAAGCTAAACAAGTTTTGATGTACTGGATGACTTTTAAAACCTAGTTTCAAGGCCATAAATGAATAAAAATGTATAGCATATATATATTAATAAATATGCTTAAAGTAAAAACAGTTAGAACCATAAACACTACTAAAATCAATTGAACTGTGTGTTGCTTTCTTCATTCAAGGAGATGGAAGAGGTTTTATTGGATTTTTCTTACAGCATTTTTGGGAGAAGGCAGGACATTTTTAGAAACAAATTTACTTTGAACTAAAAATTTCAATGTGTTTGTTGCCACACCTCTTCTAATTTATCAAATCAGTTAAAATTAAATTAAAGGGAGGGGAACCCACACTATTTCTCAGGTTTAATCACAGTAAAGAGGCTCACACTACTAAACAAAGACCATCTGTAAATTATATCTTATTCCTGCATAAATTCTGTTTCACAACTGGGTACTATACTAATGAAAATATAATGCAAGTCCAGGTCAGATTAACCCCAGTTAATTTCAATGATCTAGCTGAGGACCTATAAGCAACATGTAATACTAGGAGACAAATGGAAAGGCAAAAAGTAATAGAAGGTGAAGATTTTTCCCTGTAGTAGCTGTTGTCTTTTTCTGACCAGCTTTTCTCCATTTTTCTGGTAACACAGTCTACCTGCTTGGTCTGATAAGAGGTCCAAAGATCCACATGAGATCAGTTATGGTATCCATCTGTCCCCAGACACTGCAGAAGCCAGGGTGATAAATGATGTTCAGGTGATCTAAACTGAGCTCTCTCCTGAAATTGTTCCACTTAAGGTGGATAGGACAAAACTTTTTTTACCTTTCTGGTGGCAGAATTGCTGGGCTAAGGTGAGGGGATGTCTTTGCCCATTACACAGAAATTGAACATCTGGAAGTTAGAGAGAATGAGGTCAGTACAGATAAAAAGTCAAGATGCCGAACAGAAATAGAGAAAGGGATAGTCTTGATAGCATTTGGGAATGATATTGAGTCATTCCTGAGGTCAATATAGTCTTTTATTCTTAGTTTGGTTTTGTGAGTCTATAAACTCCCATTATTGAATTAAAGCTGGCTTGTGTTAGATTCTCATTGCTTGAAACCGAAAGTTGGTTCCTGTATCAACACCAACAGTAAGGTTGGTGTTTCCTCTCACTCTGGCGTGGGACCATACTCTGTTTTTGCGGGCTTGATTTTTCCTCTGCCTTCAGTAATTCCCCTTTGCTATTACCCTGGCTCTGTTTTTTCAAAAAGTTTTCCAACAACACCTTAAAGTGTGTACCTTCTACTACATATGCATGATAAATGTTCTGGAAGATTAAGGATAATAAATGTTTGTATTGTAGAAATCACATAAATGTTTGCATATAATCTACCTAAGACTCTGGACTTGGTACTTCAAGGCACCTCATCTCACAACCCACTCCATTTAACAAGCTAGGAAATGGCTTGCAAAGTAGACTCAGTGGAGTAGTAGGCCACTCCAGGAGACAGCTTCATTGTTTTAGTAAAAGAGCATTTGGTTGGCACATAAAACAACTTCTATTGTTCTTGCAAGCATCCTGTAAAGACTGGGATTCTGGGAAAGTAATATAATAGGAATAACAAAAATGACATTTTCCAGGATTCATGAGTAATTGAGAGCCTATCAGATGGTGAAGAGTTATTCACTGAATTTAGAAGCAGAAAACCTCAGGAACACGCTTGCTGTAATAGAAAGAAACATAACTCCAGTGATCTCAAGCAACTTTAATAACCACTAGTCTAGTTACAACTGATATTGATTGTATCAGTGGCTGAGTCATACTCACAGAATGATTTGATTTCCCATGGGAATCAGTCACGGGAATACAACCACTTTTTGCCTGTAAATAAATTTTGATTTTTTTATTCCAGCATCTTCCTAATTTTTGTGCCACTTGAACTCTTAGTATGTTACAGAGGTGTAGATGATTGTTATTATATAAGTATCCATTTTCTAAACCTCTGTAACTCTATAAAGAGTTTGAGAAGAACCGATAAATCATAAATATACTTACGAATCAGCTCTCCATTAATATTTTTCCTCACCAAAACATTCCACCCAGCTTTACACTAGCGTCTTCTTCTTCTTCTTCTTCTTCTTCTTCTTCTTCTTCTTCTTCTTCTTCTTCTTCTTCTTCTTCTTCTTCTTCTTCTGTTCCCAGTATCCTTCCAGTTGCATCATGACACTGCAAATTTTGCAAACAATGTAGGGCTTTACAGAGGTGAGTAAAGATTTTTTTCTAGAGAAATACTGGAATCACATGGACAATTATTAAAAAAGAGAAGCTTGCAGGTTTAAATACATTAGCAGTTGAAGACAAAAATCATAAATATAGGGATGCAAAAATAAAATGGTTTGGATATCAAAATAAGATGACATTGGTCCTTGGAAAAACTGATAAAACTCTTGAATATCTTTGAAAAATAATCTGTGTATGATAGTACCCTCTTGTCGTACTGCCATTTTTCACCAAATATGCTTTTTTAATCCCATCTTTGTATGTTCTAAGAACTGCAACATAGATAAAATTAAATAATAATCCAAGTTTTGTTTAATAAATGAAAATTATTTTCATAGTTTTAATTTTAAGACTAATCCTCAAACAAATCTTAGTTTTCCAGTTTACTTGGAAAAGTTGGTGTCAATTGTATTTATTTATTTATTTTAGAGAGAGAGAGCATTGTGGGTGGGGGGAAGTGTGCTGAGAGAGAGGAAGATAGAGTATCTTAAGCTCCTGCTCAGCACTAAGCCCATATGGGGCATTATCTCACAATCCTTGAGATCACGACCCTCGCATCACTACCTGAGCCAAAATCAAGTTGGACACCTAACCGACTGAGCCACCCAGTCACCCCATTTTGAATGCATTCATTTTAATTAGACTTTTCTTGGTTCCAATTTTCTTTTAGTAATAAAGACCTCTGTACCTCCCTGACAGCCCTCAGCAGACTGTTGGTATTTTTGTGTTTCTTTTACCTAGATGTGAACTGTTTAAAGATAGGTAACTTCTTTAATTATGTTTGGTTCTTCTAATGCCTAACTCAGCACTTTCTCATAATGTCAGGTGAATAAATGAATGGGGGAATGGATGAATATAATAGGCTTTCAGCACCTACCTTGTCAAAGGTCCTGCAATTTCCACTGAAGATGGTTGTCCTGGGTCCTGGCAGTTCAAGTACTCTATTTCTAGAGGCAGAGACCTGGACCGGATAATCTCTTAAAGTCCTTAAAACATAGCAATTCCTAAACTATTTTGCATTTGCCTTCCTTTGAAAATAGAACTTAGAAGTTCTATTTTAAGTATTTTAAGTATAGATACTCATGAACTCATATAAAAAATAGGTTTTCAAGATATCCAAAGGACTTGATCACTCACAAAATTCTATCTTGTCACTAACAAGGACCAACTTTTAGATGGGGAATCAACGAACACAACTTCCAAGAATTACAATACATGCTTGATAATGGCCTAGTGTAGACTCTAGGAGCCAGAAGCATGATAAACTGCTGCCAAAAAGGTCTTGGGACAGTCCAGAAAGTGGCTAGAAAGCTGGCTGGACTTGAAATGGGATTGGCACCAGCAGGGTTCACACACTCAGCCCATAGTTGCCGACAGACCTCTTTGATTCACTGCATGGAAAGTCACCCTACGTGGGGCCCTCTCTGGCTGGCCTGGAACTATATGGCTCAGACTAAACATATTAAATTCATTACAGCAAATTGGTCTTTGGCCCCCAGTGGCTGCAGGGCTACAAGGAGGACAGAAAGCCCTGCTGCTGTCAGGATGTTGGAAATCTGCCACTGGAGATACAGATGGAGGTGGGGAGGATTTTCCACAGATTCAAAAATGGGAGTCATTATCCAATTAAAATGGATTAATTTAATGGCTTAGAGGATGATATAATGTGCCTGAGGAGGGATCCACAAAGAGCTTTTGTGAGCTTGAACCAGCACTTTGCAAAAGCTTCCCTGGACGTCCATACAGGAGTATACAGTTCTGCATGCAGAGCTCTGCATGTGTAGAATTTTAAGTCCACACTCAAGCCAGTTTTAAAAGAATACCCTTCTATCACCTCTCAGCCCTAAGGAGAGAACAGTGAGAAACAACATAATGCAATTCAAGTTGTTGATCACCTACTATGTGTCAGATGCCCTGCGAGGCACAGGACCATGGACAGGTCTTAAAAGTGCTCCAAGACTTGGATCAGGCTTCTGAAAGGGTCCAGGAGGAAGACTGAAGTATCTGGATATCTCTGGTTCAGGTGACCCTTACACCATCGATCTAACGCAAACATTTCTTTGGAGGAAGAAAGGGAGGCTATGAACAGAGAAGCTGAGTAACAGACACGGGCACAGTGGAAAAAGCAAAGCATATTCACAAAGCTGTGCAACCACCACTGCAATCAATTTCAGATCATTGCCCCCAAAAGAAATTCCATGTTGGAGAGGTGATGTCATCCAGATGACAATAGAGGTTGTTCGTGATTTCAGTCCCCCTAACAAGAACACCAGCTAACAACCATCCACAGACACTATACATTGTGAAAATCTGATAACCTGGGGGGTGATGCTGAAGCAGCTCTCTGGACCACAAAGGCCAAGAAGGACCACACTGGAAGGAGAAGAAGAGCAGTTTCACTTTTTCTCTTCCCCCATACTGGCACAGTGCTAGCTGAGAAGGCCATCCTGGTCTATGGTTTCTCCAGAGAGAAAAGAGAACCCAAGATGGACATCCAGCAGCACACCCCAAGAACTGTGGGATCCAGGAGGCCCACTTAGCATCTTGCTTTGAAGGAATCACTAGGGGGAATCTCCAGGGCTTAACCACCAGAGATCAAAAAGAGGGGAAGAAAAGCCAGGCTAACAGCAACCAGTGCTCATATCTTGGCAGACTGTGTTACTGCTGACAACAGTGCCTAAGAAGAGCTCCCAGCCAGTGGCTCTGCCCATCTATAGAGCTGAGTCAGTGGCTCTATCTGTCCGGAGAGCTTAGTTGGCAGTTTTTTCTGACTTGGGTTCCCAGTCAGTGGGCAACAGCAGCGATGAAGTTAGTGCTATGGTTTTGCCCAGACAGAGAAACAAGTCTGAAGCATAACCCAATGGCTGAGTGTAACCTCAAGTCCTGCCCTACAAGAAAGCTGGCCAGAGAACCCAGGTGACTGAGCAGTGAACCAAGACAGCAGCCTTGCCAACTATCGAGTATAGCCTCTGGCTCCTCATAGCAAGGGAGCCTTAATGGTGACCCTGGGCAGCCTCAGAGACCAGCCTATGGTATTCCCTAGCCATGGAACATGGCCTACAACCCTTCACAGCAGCAGATTGCAGCATACAACCCTGCCTAATTACTAAAAAGAGGCTATGGTTCCCCTCAGGCAAGGAACTGAATCAGTGATCTCAATCTTGATGCATTGCCTGCAGCCCCACCCTAGTGGAGCTCAGATAGAGACTGTGCCCCACTGTGGAACACATTCCTCAGTCCCACCCAACTATGGGATACAGCTGGAAGCATTGCCTGACCAGAAAGCCCAGCAACTGACCTTGTCTAACAATAGGACACAACCAGTGGCCTACTTGATCAGGAAGCCCAGCCTTCAGTCCTACCCAATCACAGAGCACAGCTTAAGGCCCCACCTAACCAGAAGCATTGCAGTACTCAGCCTATAGCCCTAGTCACTCATGGAGTACAGTTAGTGGCACTGCCCTGCCAGGGAAAAAAGACTGCAAACTCACTCAACCAGAGGTGATTACAGAGCCCAGCTAGTGGTCCCTTCTAATGACAGAGCATAGACCTCAGGCTTCCCCAACCAAGGAGCCAAGCCAGTAGCTGCCAATAACTCCCTTGAATGCAAAGCCCAGCCAGTGGGCCTACCCAACCTTTGGAGGCCAGACAGTAGCATTGCCCCTCTACCTTCAAGTTTAGGCAGTGGCTCTGTCCAATTAAAGACCTCAATAGCAAGTCCTGCTCACCTGAAGACACTACTAGTTGACCCATCTAGTACTCCAAATCAGCTAACTGGTGAAGGTCTTTCCCTGCCGAAGTAAACCCATAAAATATGGAAAAGGAGAAGACCACTTACCAACACAAGGACACAAAGATCATGAAGAAGCAAGTGAACGTAACACAACAAAAAGAAAACAATAAAACTCCAATGATTGATCCTAAAGAAATAGGTTTATGAACTGCCTTACAGAGAATTTAGAATAATCTTCTTAAAGAAGAAATGCTGAAAAGTTTCTTCTGGTTGAAATAGACACTAAATAATAACATGAAAATATAAAACACACTGGTAAAGGTGAGTCAAATTCAGAATATTCCAATATTGTAATATGGTGATGTGTTAATAAACTCTAGTATAAAGTTTTAAAGAACACAGGTATTAAGAATAATATAACAATAACTTGTTAATGGTTATACAATATAAAAGGAGGTAACTTGTGACATAAACACACAAATGATGGGGGTTAGGGAGTAAAGGGTCGAGTGTTTATATATAAGTGTTTATTAACACAGACTGTAACATAGACTTCTATCTATAAAATATTTTATGTAAGCCTTATGGTAATGGCAAAGGAAAAAACCTACAGTAAAAACACAAAAGACAAGAGAAGGGAATCAAAGCATTCCACCACAGAAGATCACCAGCCCTCAAAGAAAGACAGCAAAAGAGGCAGAGTAGAACAAAGGAACTACAAAACAGCTAGAAAACAATAACTTGGCAATAGTAAGTCCTTACCTATCAATAATTACTTTAGGAGCACCTGGATGGCTCAGTGGATTAAAGCCGCTGCCTTCCACTCAGGTCATGATCCCAGGGTCCTGGGATCAAACCCGGTATTGAGCTCTCTGCTCAGCAGGGAGCCTGCTTCCCAACCTCCTCTCTCCCTGCCCCTCTGCCTACTTGTAATCTCTGTCTATCAAATAAATAAATAAATAAAATCTTTAAAAAAAATTACTTTAATGTAAATGGATTAAATTTTCTAATCAAAAGACACAGTTTTTATGTTTAAAGAGATTTTTTATTGTTGGCTAAAAATACTTTTAAAAATCCAACAATATGCTGCCTATAATAGATTCACTTTAGCTTTAAGGGTACACACAGACTGAAAATGAAAGAAAGGAAAAAGATATTTCAAGCAAATGGTAACCAAAAGAAAGCAAGATAGCTATACTAGGTAGCTATAGCTATCCTTATATATAGCTATATATAGCTATCCTTATATAACTAGTTTTATATCTAGCTATCCTTATATAGCTAGTCTTATATCTCTAAAAAGGAGATCTTAAGTTAAAAATGGTCACAGGTAACAAAGAAAGTTATTATGTAATGACAAGTGATCAAATCATCAAGAAAATATAATAATTATAATGTATCCAACATTGGATCACCTAAATGTATAAAATGTATATTAGCAGAATTTAGTAATAACAATAAAATAATAGTGGTGACTTTAATATCCTACTCTCAACAATGGATAAATCATCTAGATAATCAATAAGGAAACAACATATTTGAACAACACTATCAATCAAGTGGACCTAACATACAAAACATTCTATTGAACAGCAGCAGAATATACATTCTTTTCAAGCACACAGAAAACATTTCCTAGGATAGATCATAGGTTAGGCCACTAAACAAGTCTCAACAGACTCAAGAAGATAGAAATTATTTCAAGTATATTTTCTTTTTTTAGATTTTATTTATTTATTTGACAGAAAGAGATCACAAGTAGGCAGAGAGGCAGGCGGGGGGGGGGGGGGGAGCCGGCTCCCCACTGAGCAGAGAGCCCGATGCGGGACTCGATCCCAGGATCCTGAGAACATGACCTGAGCTGAAGGCAGCGGCTCAACCCACTGAGCCACCCAGGCACCCTGTCAAGTATATTTTCTAACCATAAAATGGTATGAAACCAGAAATCAATAACAGGAGGAAATCTAGAAAAATTACAAATACATGGAAATTAAACACTATATTCTTTAACAAACAAGGGATCAGAGAATATATCAAAAGAGAAATAAAAAAAAAATCCTGAGACAAATGAAAATGTAAACAACATAGCAAAACTTATGGGATGCAAGAAAAGCAGTTCTAAGAAAAAAATTTATAGCTACAAATGCACACATTAAATAAATAAACAACATAACATTATACCTCAAGAAACTAAAAAAAGAAAGAGCAGACTCAAACAAAATTAGAAACAAAAGAGGGGACATTACAACTGATACCACAGAAATACAAAGGACCATAAAAGATTAGTATGAGCAATTATACATCAAAGAATTGGACAACTAGAAGAAATGGATACATGTCTAGAAACATATTACCTGCTAAGAGTGAATCATGATGAACTAGAAAATATGAACAAACCAGTAACAAGTAAGGAGCTGATCAGTAATCAAACCTTTCCTAACATAGAAAACAGGACCAAATGGTTTCACTGGTGAATTCTACCAAACATTTCAAGAAGAATTAACATCAATCTTTCTGAAATCCCACTCCCCCTCACCAAAATTGAAGAGGAATGTAACACTTCTGAACTTAGTTAACAAGGCCAGTATTACCCTGAAAGCAAAACTAGATAAGACACTTCAGAGAGAAAATTACAGGACAAATATCTCTGAAAAGAATAGATGCTAAAATTCTCAACAAAATACTAGCAAAACAAATTCAGCAATACGTTCAAAAGATCTTACACCATAATCAAGTGAGTTTCACCCTGGGATTCCAGAATGGTTCAAAATCAACATACAAAAATCAGCTCTATTTCAAAACACTAACAATGGAAACTCTTTATATCTCCATCCATTTTGAATGTCAGTCTTGCTGGATAGAGTATTCTTGGCTGCATGTTCTTCTCATTTAGTGCCCTGAATATATCTTGCCAGCCCTTTCTGGCTTGCCAGGTTGCTGTGGACAGGTCTGACATTATTCTGATGGGCTTTCCTCTGTACGTAAGGAGCTTCTTTGTCCTAACTGCCTTCAAGAGAGTTTCTCTAGAATTATAATTCCTCATTCTTACTATCAGGTGTCTCAAGGTGTTTCGAGAATCTAAAATCTGGGCGGGGGCGGGGGCGGACTGTTCTGCCTCCAGTACATGAACGCTGTTTCCATTTGCGATATTTGGGAAATTTTCATGAAGAACGTGTTTGACAATATCTTCTAGACTTCTTTCTTTCTCCTCCCCTTCAGGTATTCCAATAATTCTGACATTGGAACGTTTCATGGCATCATTTATTTCCCTGATTCTGTTTTCGTGGCTTCTAAGCTGTTTGTTCCAGGCTTCCTCCTGATCCTTTCTCTCTATCTGTTTGTCCTCCAGATCACTAATTCTATCTTCTGTCTCAGTTA
>PISX010034811.1:0-13576 GCA_004024625.1 Mellivora capensis
TTATTTCACTCAGCATAATCTCTTCCAGCCCCGTCCATGTTGCTACAAAAGTCTGGTATTCATCCTTTCTGATGGAGGCATAATACTCCATGGTGTATATGGACCACATCTTCTTTATCCATTCGTCTGTTGAAGGGCATCTTGGTTCTTTCCACAGTTTGGCGACCGTGGCCATTGCTGCTGTAAACATTGGGGTACAGATGGCCCTTCTTTTCACCACATCTGTATCTTTGGGGTAAATACCCAGTAGCACAATTGCAGGGTCATAGGGAAGCTCTATTTTTAACTTCTTGAGGAACCTCCACACTGTTCTTCAGAGTGGCTGCACCAACTTGCATTCCCACCAACAGTGTAAGAGGGTTCCCCTTTCTCCACATCCTCTCCAACACACATTGTTTCCTGTCTTGCTGATTGAGATTGAGATACCACCTCACACCAGTTAGAATGGCCAAAATCAGCAAGAAAATTTCTTCTTTATCTATTACCTCCAATTAAAATTTAGGAGGCTCTTCTAATTTTTTTTTGACCTGACAGATTTTAATATTCTGCTCTAAAATATGACCAATTTTAGTTCCTTTAGCATTTTTTTTCTTTGAGAACCTGTCTGGAATTATAATTTTCTGTCACTGGCAAACTTTTCTTAGCTAGTAGAATTGTATCCAGCGTATTCTTCATGGCTGGATTAGACATTTTGCATTGTTGGGCATGGCTGGCCATTCATTAGAGCACTAAACATTCATGACTCCCAGATTATTCTCATGACATACATCATGAAGTGGGTGTGGAAAGGAGCTAAGAGGGCTCTTCAGTGGGATTCTTCCGTAGATTCAGTTTGTAACTGAAATAAACCAGAAACATTTCAGACCTCAGGAGGTTTTAGATTTCTGAGAAGCTTCAGTAAAAACTTTTCTTCTTTCTCCTCCTTCCCAAGTGGCAGCTGGAGGGTAAAATAATTGAGAGCAGCCAAGTTGGAGGATGTACTTCTGTGAGAGTCAAATGGACCAGAACCCCAGGACTGGCTACAATTACTCGCCCAGTGGGAGAAAATGCTTAATGCTACTTGTGCCCCATCTGTGGAATAGCAGCAGAGATGGTGCTTTTCCAACAGGGAGCTCGCACCCTAGGGGGAAAGGTGAAAGCTGACCTAAGTGGTCTCAGTATTTTCTGCCCAATTCAGCAGTAGGGAAAGTCACACCACCTGTGTGGGGCAGAATGGAGAGACCACCTGGAGGGCCGTACCTGAAGTCTGGTAGACGTGGTTTCCCTAACGGCAGCTACCTGTATGGCATGTGCAGCCTTCCTGGTCTCTGTGATTGCTCAGAACGCTGAGCCTTCTTCGTATCTCTCTGTTCCACCAGCTCGGGGGACTCTGACGCTTTCCTGCAGGACTCCACCTTTTGATTCTTACCTATCACCCTTCCATCTCCATCTGCCATCCCTGAAGACTTAGCCATTTCCTTTACCTTACTACTTCTTATTTTCTTCTTGCATGCCCAGCGGTCAGCACTTAAAGATTGCTCTCTTTTCGTCCTGAACACTCTCCCACCCTGACCTGTATCGTCAGCTACTTTGCCAGGTACGTGCCCAGGGCACCATCTGCTTTCTCTGCTCACCTTGAATTGGCAAGCACTCCTGGAGAAAGTCACAACCCAAGGCCAATTGGTCGACCTGGAAGAAAAATGACATTAATAATGGAGTAAGTGGTGAGGAAGAGGTTAGTTTCAATTAAACCCTCCGTTTGGATCAGTAATTCTTTATTCGTGTCTAATAGATTCTCTTTTAAAAATTCCATTCCACACAGTGATGGCTTCAATCTGTTTTACTCTTTGCAAGACCAACTCCTACCCTTCTGTCTCCTTAAAATGACCTTACTTTTTCTACTTTATTGAACAATTTAAACCCTCTAATTTGGTGTCTCCCCTTTCTCTTCTGCACCTCAGGCTTTCTGCCATACTTTCCTTTCCCTTAGGAGAAGTGTAGGAGAAGCACTTATCTGTCATTTTCCTGAGCCTGTCCTTCTGTCCTGCTGCATGTCTTTGGGGAGTCTGACTCCTTGGCGGCTCTCTTCTCTTATGCTTCTCCAAATCACTTTCTGCTCACTGGCTCTTCACCCTCTGCCTACAAACATGTACGAATGCATGTGTTTTTTTTTTTAATTTATTCATTCATTTTAGAGAGAAAGCACGCGTGTACAGGCACACGAGTGGGGGGAGGGGCGAGAGAATCCTCAAGCAGACTCCCTGCTGAGCAGGTGTCAGACACAGGGCTCCATCTCACGACCCAAGAGATTATGACCTGAGCTGATGCTTAACTGAGTTAAGAGTTAGATGCTTAAACTGACTGAGCCACCCAGGCGTCCCAAATGCATCTGTTTTAAAACGTTCTCTTGACCCTCTGTCTTCCCAAGAGATCTCTTCTTGTTCACGGACAAATTGCCCCAATTTTGTGCTTGTTGCCTCCACTTCTTAACCAGTCGGTCTCCAACCTCTGACATGTGGGCTTGGTTTCAGCAACTCCCGGAGACATGTCTGGTGACGGGCCTCTTCCTGAGGCCATAGTTAGGACTTTCTCGCTTATCCTGTTCTTCAGCTTTTTACCCTCATCAAAGGCTTGCCTTTTCCTGGGGTTCCCTTTTCTGAATGTTCTTACCATCTCCTTGGGGAGATTTTCCCCTTTTTTCTCAATCATTTTCTATTATTACATACTTTCAGTGTTAATCTTATGACTACTGTGGGTTCAGTAATTACCTCCATGGAGATGATGCTGTGCTTCCATTCTGAATTCTGAGGCCCATTTTCTCATTCTCTGATGCTCGTCTCTAGCCGGTATTGTAGTGGTGCCTAAAGGGCCACAGGCTTGATTGTGCCATTTCCCCTTCAAATGCACTCCTTCTGATTTCTGACTTCTGTTACGGGCCAGACTTTCCTTCTGGCTCTCAAGCCCCGCTTTTTAAAATTTCCATTCTTTCAGTTCCTCTTGCCCTACCTCTGCCATGAGTCTCGAGACAGTCTTCCTCTTTTTATTCCCGGGACAACCATCCCAGTTCAGACTTCACTAGTCTATACTTCAGATTACTCGGTAGCTGCCTGTTAAGTTTCCCTCCTTCCGTGCTGTCAAACTCTGGTCTTGCCTGCAGACACCAGATGAGTCCCCCTAAAGCAAAACTCTGTTCGTGCTGTAACTTGATGTTCAAATGGAAGTTTCAGCAGCAAGGCACTAGACCATCAGCAGGTTTTCAAAGGCAATTAGGGAATTGGCTTCACAGTTCTGAGATCCTCCACTCATAAGGGAGATTCTGATGAGTTCAGAGACTGAGTTTGGGAATTAATTCTGAGGACGGACGGGAGTTGTGCCATGAGCCCCACTTACCTGCAATGTTTTGGGATAGGGATGTCTTCAGGACTAAAGAACAGTGCTTTGGTGGGGCCCCTCAGAGGCCTCAAGTCAATTACAGCTAGAAAACACAGCAGGATGGCCTTGACTCCCATGCGGAGAAGCTAAAGCAGCCTGTCCAAGCAGAACAGACGGCTGAGCCTGGATGCTGCCGCCCCTCCAAGCAGGAGTGTCAGTCTGGCATGGTTCGAGAGGGGATTCTGCCCAAGGGAGCAGGTGTCAGGTTCTGGGTGGGGGTCAAGTAAAATGGTATGAGTGTACTGCCAGGGATAGAGCTCACTGGAGAGGGGGAGGCTAGCAAAAGGTGAGGTCTAGCTCCCGACGTAGATTTTGTAGGCAGAGGGACACATGGGCAACTGGAGAAAGTACTCTGAGAAGAAATCAACTTTAAGTCATTGCTAGGCCCGACAATGACTGAACTACCTCACAGCAGTGCTAGACAGGATGGATTCTTCCAGCCACTAAGCCTTTGCTTGCACTCCCAAGCCCCTCAGCCGTGGCAGGAGGAGAGACATCAGCTCATATGTGGAGGCCGCAGGAACACAGAGAGACCTCCGGCGCAGGCTGGACCCAGGCACTGGGCAGCATGTCTGCAGATGGGGGGTGGGGTAAGGCATTACTTCTGCATGCAGGTTGAAGAGTTGATCGTGTATTACCCTGGACATTTTGCATCACTGAATTAAGGTTGTATCTGGATAAAGTGGTCTTTTGATTACATAAGAGAGGCCAAAAACGCTATGAGATTTGGCAGAGTTTGCTTAAGGACAGCCCTGCTGAGCAAATATAAAGGCACAGTAAGAAACCCATCCCCTTGCAAAGAAAGAAAAAAAAAGTTGCTTTTATAATGACACACCACAAGTCCTCTTTGTGTAGTGAACTGGCTAAGATCACCTGTTTTCCGTGTCTACTGAAATAGAACAGAGCTTGCATGGTGGTTTCCAGAGCACTCTTCCTTCAGCTTTATCTTTCATTTAGTTCATGCTTTTTCAGCAAAGATTTGAGTGCCACTTTTGCTACTCATAGCTGTGAATTTTTGGATAGGTTACATAATCTCCTGGGGCTTTATTTTTTTGTCCGTAAAGTTGACAGTAAGGCTGTACGCTCTAGGTTTATTGTGAAGATCAAATGAAAGAGTGTGTCCAAATCATCTAACACAATTGTGGTAGTTATCTGTTGCACTGTCACACATTAGCTTAAAATTGAGCACAATAAAACAATGCACATTTATTATCTCGGGGTTTTTCTGCGAGTCGGAAATCCAGCCACAGCTCAGCCGGGAGCTCAGATCCTCTGACAAGTCCGCATCGAAGTGCCAGCTGGAGCTGTAGTCTTCTCAAGACCGTGCGGGACGAGGCAGCACGTCCAGGCTCCCTCCTGTGGCTCAGATCCTTGCCGGTGTTGGCTGCAGCCATCAGTTTCTTGTCATGAGGCCCTCCTGGCAGGCAGCTCCCAGTGCGTAAGCTGGCTTCTCCCAGAGCGACCAAGAGAGAGAGGGAGCAAGATGGCAGCCACAGTATTCAAAGGTGGAAGAGACCTTATTTCATCATGTTGTGTTTTAATTCATGAGAAGTGAGTAATTATGGGGCACCTGGGTGCTCAGTCTATCAAGCGTCTGCCTTTGGCTTGGGTCATGATCCCAGGGTCCTGGGATCTAGTCCAGCATCGGGCTCCTCCTCCCTCTGCCCCTCCCCCGTGCTCATGTGCTCTCTCTCAATAATAAATATAATCTTAATAAAGAAGTCATTATGTCCTGCCAACAACCAAGAGGAAGGGTTTGCGCGGGGCATGAATATCATGATGTGGGATCCTTGTGGGCCATGCTGGAGGCTGCTTGTCATGCACAGCGTCTAGAACAGGTGCTGTTTCCCCCTTACGTACCCCGTGTCAGTACCAGCTTCATATGCAGCTTTCTCGTGGCCCTCTATCGAGGACACTCTCCTTCCTCTCAGCTCACGTAGCACATTGTGGCCCTACATTTGTTTTTCTCATCACTTTGTCTTTATTAATTGGATAATGGCATTCTGCTATATATGACGATACAGAGACGGATGAGGTATTTTTCCTTCTCCAGGAAGGACCGCCATGTGTTGCCCAGCTCCAAGGGAACTGGTTACGTTGTGTACAGTATGTGTTTAGTTCTGTGACGGAGCTGGCCCCTTCCCAAGTAGCTCCGTGAATAGCCAAGAATGGTAGATTTGAAAACGAAGAGCCATAATAGCGCAGTGCAAGAAAGAGAAAACTAACTGTGTGTGGTTAAGCAGAGAAAGGCTGTATGAGCTGGGCTGGTAAAGTGAGAGAGGATTTGCAAGGAGGAAGAAAAAGGAAGGAAAGGAAGGAAGCAAAAAAGAGAGAAGAAAGCAGAAAACATTTTAGACCTCACGGTGATGAGCCTCTGCCGTCTCCATTCTCTCTCCCACTCTCCCTGTCTATGACAGTGGTTGGCGAACTGGAGCCCATGGGCCAAATCCGACTTGATGCACATGTTGCTACCCGCATGTAAATAAAGTCTTACTGGAACACAACCACACTCATTCATTCATGTATTTTTTGCAGCTGCTTTCATGCAACAACAGAGGTGAGTAAATGTGACAGATTCTTTAAGTCTGAAATATTTGCTCCCTGCCCCTTTACAGGAGTTTACTGACGCCTGCTCTCTGATACATGCACGGTACAGAAGTAGATACTCAGATGTTTGCTACACCGAATGGCTGAATAATCCCCGTCGGCTATAATTCCTCTGTACATGGCTGCATAAAGACTCAGTGTGCTTTCAGTCAGTGGCTTAGATGATTCTTTATCAGTGATCCTTGACAAATGTTTTAACTGACACATAGCTCTCCATAATAATGAGAAAGCCTTTTGAAGCAAGAAATAAATAGCAACTGTGCTATTCTCTAGATCTGAGAGAAAATGATGTAGTTTTTCTAGCTTAGAAAATGTTATTTAAATGTTTTAATGAACTTTCTTTTAAAAAATAGGCCTGCCAAATAAAGGATGGCACATGACAGATGTAACAATGGAACTCTTGCAAATAAAGGATTAAGTCCTATAATATCATAAAGAAAATACCCAAGAGAATTTTATAGAATGTGCTCTCCATTGAGGCTGAGGAATATCTTTTATGTAACTTATCATTATACAAGAACCTCAAAGCATCAACCACAAATTCAGCATCAAGTGACTTAAATAGTTTTTGCAACTGTGGATGTGTTATTCTTCATAAACATGAAGTAGTAGCACGGGCATATCAACTTTAACGAAATACAAGAAATTTCAGATATTTACATGAACTAGATAATGGGAGTCTGTTGAAGCATTTCTTTTTAAAACCTTGGATACCTAGTAAATAAACTGTAGTAATAAATGCAAATAATTACTTGCATTTGTAGCAAAACTAACTGGTGATTAAAATTTCAGTTTTTTGTCCAGTACCTTAAAATGAAACACAGGTGTAAAAACTGAACTTAAATATTTTGGGAAAGGCAAACTTCTGTATCCTCTATAGACTTGAATCATACTTCTGTACATTCCATTTTAATTACAGTGTACGATGACCAGTTTGATGAGCAGAAATTATTAACCTACCAATGCTCCAACTGGTTAATAAGGCAAATAGTATCACAGATACTTCGTAAATTATTGTTTAATGATGTTTCTGACTAATTTTTGGCCACAAAACCATGTTCAGTTTCTTGAGTTCTACAAAGCATCACCGCAATGATAGTATCTCTAAAACTAGCTCCTAGAAACCCCACCTTTGCCTCATCCATGTATCAAAGATGAAGATCGATTCCCCTGTAGAGATGAGCTTTGGTGTTTGATGATGGGGGTGGTGGTGGTAAATAAAACTCCTGAGTTTGGGGGTGCCTGCTTGGCTCAGTCGGTTGGGCATCTGCCTTTGCCTCAGGTCATGATCCTGGGGTCCGAGGATCGAGACCCGCATCGGGTTCCCTGCTCAGCGGGAAGCCTGCTTTTCCCTCTCTCACTCCCGCTACTTGCGTTCCTTCTCTCGTTGTGTCTCTGTCAAATAAATAAATAAAATCTTTAAAACAAAACAAAACAAAAGCAGAGCTGGAGGCATCACAATTCTGGACTTAAGCTATATTATAAAGCTGTAGTCATCAAGACAGTATGGTACTGGCATAAAAACAGATACATAAATCAATGGGACAGAATTAAAAAACCCAGGAATGGACTCACAACTGTATGGTCTACTAATCTTTGACAAAAAAGGAAAGACTATCTGATGGAAAAAAGACAATGTCTTTTCATATGGTGCTAGGGAAACTGGACACAACATGCAGAAGAATGAAACTGGACCTCTTTCTTAAACCATACAAAATAATGAATTCAAAATGGATGAAGGACTTAATGTGAGACAGGAAACAATCAAATCCTGGAGGAGAACACAGGCAGCCATCTCTTTGACCTGGGCCATAGCAACTTTTTACTAGCAAGTTTGAGGTTTATAATATAATATTGTTGATTATATCACCATGCTGTGCACTGGATCTCTAGGGCTTTTTAATCTGTTAGTTGCAAGTTTATATTCTTAAAAAAAATCTCCCCAATTCCCCCACCTACAGCCTCTGTAATTACTATTTTATTCTGTTTTTATTAGTTTAGGTTTTTTAGATTCTACACTGATATCATAGACTATTTGCCTTTCTCTTTCTGATTTATCTCACTTAGTGTAATGATCTCAGGGTCTATCCATGTTGTTGCAAGATTTATTTCTTTCTCATAGTTGAATAATATTCCACTGTATATATGTGTATATACATAAGTGTATATACATACACATATATACAGTGGAATATTACCCCTTCATCTGTTGATGGACACTGATTGTTTTTCTATCTTGGCTATTGTGAAAAATGCTGCAATAAACATGGGAATGCAGGTGTCTTTTCAATATCCTGTTTTAATTTCCTTTAGCTAACCCATCTAGGAGTTGGATTGCTGGATTATATGGTAATTTCATTTTTTGAGGAACCTCTGTGCTGTTTTCCATCCAGAGTGGCTGCACTTGTTGGCCATTTGAATGTCTTCTTTGTTAAAATACGTATATTTAGTTACCCATTGCCCACTTTTAATTGGATTATTTATGGGGTTTTGTTGTTGTTGTTGAGTTGTATGAGTTCTTTATCTATTTTGGATATTTAACCTCTTATCTGATATATGGTTTGCAAATATTTTCTCCCAATCTGTAGATTGCTTTTTTACTTTATTATTATTATTACTATTTTTGCTGGACAAAATCTGTTTTTTATTTATTTTGTTGCTTGATTTGCTCACAATTTGGCTACTGGGAGCTTTTATGTTGGCTCTTAGGCCCCTTTGCAAACCCCATCATTGTATGTGTTTATAGTTTTTTTGTTTTCTCTTCTTTGTCTTCATCTCTTCTTCCTTAACACTGCCCTATTTTGCAGTACCACACGGTGCTTCAGGCTCATCATGTGTAGTCTGCTCCAGTACTAGTATCAGTCATTGTTCTAAAAAACCCAGGTTCCTTTCATTGGAAAATGGTATTAGACACCAAGATGTGGGCATTAGGTGTGCTCATTTTCACTGGGGTGTCATTACTTCTAGGCCCTTGCAGCTGAACAGAGCAAGGAAATATATGTATGTATACTAACTGGTATGCATATTCATCTCAAGAAATACTTTTATGTGTAAGATCTATATCTATGTTAAGCTAAACATGAGTTTATACTAATGTCTCTGACTCTAATTCATTACCACAAGGACCAGTCTAGCCTCTTCTCCTTGTCTCTTTGTAACCTCTACTCCAATAGTAAGAAACCTGATTTCCACCATCTGCCATTTATTTATTTAATTTTCTAATTCTAGCATATGTATATAGAATTATCATACTTTTGTATACAATTATTATACTTCTGAATCTGTATCTGTCATGGGAAACAAACTTTATGAACTAGAGTGCAGTGTTTATGCACAGTTTCTTCTGTGTTTAGTTTTATAGGCTTAACACTTTTCCAGTGTTGCTTAAGTCAGTATTTTTTCCCCCACTCTAATCAGTGAGGTAGTTTTATACATTTGTAATATAAGTTGTTTTGTCACATTTTGCATTCCATTCTGGGATCCTCAGTCTCCTAAATGATGTTTTAAAAATTTGCATATGATTAAGAGTTACTCTCTCTGCTAAAATCTATAGATTTGGGTATTAACTTAATATCCAAATATAGATTGGATATTAATTTAATGGATATACCATTATTGTATTGTACAGACTAATTTCACTATCCTAAAAATCTCCTGTTTCATCCATCCAACCCTCCCACCTTCCCCTTAAATCCCTAGAAATCACTCCTCTTTTTACCACTTTTATAATTTTGCCTTTCCCAGAATGCTGTGTAATTGGAATCATATGGTAGTATGTAGATTGAATCATTTTAGTTAACAATGTGCATTTATGATTCATCCATGTCTTTTTATGGCTTCATTCGTCATTGCTCTTTATCATTGATAATACTCCATTGTACTGATGTACCAGAGTTTGTTTATCCATTTGTTTAACCTATTAAAGAACGTCTTGTTTTATTGCAGTTTTGGGTGATTATGAATAAACTGCTATAAACATTCATCTTCAGGTTTTTATGTGGACATAAGTTTTCAGCTCATTTGAGTGAATATCTAAGAGTTTAATTCCTAGGTAATAGGGTAAGACTATGTTTGACTTTGTAAGATGTTAACACCGAATGACCCTCCATCCCGGGGGAATAAAACAAAGAAAAAACCAA
Organism: Mellivora capensis; assembly: GCA_004024625.1. Taxonomy (NCBI): domain Eukaryota; kingdom Metazoa; phylum Chordata; class Mammalia; order Carnivora; family Mustelidae; genus Mellivora; species Mellivora capensis. Next base: position 10,158 of record PISX010034811.1, read on the forward strand.
AACAAAATTCTCTCCCATATACAGTTTTCTACAATGATAGCCATGGTAAAAATAGCAGTCCAATTAGTATCTTTTGTAGGTGACTGGGATGGATAGGAACTCAACTGCCTTTTCTACAAATGCTAAATGTTTTCAAAGTGAGAAAAGAATGACCTATCATTGGTAAGCAGTTAGCAGCTGAAGAACTTAAGGAAACAGATTTTTAGGGGCTGGTTGTACCTGAAAATTATGTGGTTCACGTCTAACTGATTGCTATCTGTATGTGTTGTGTATGTGTAATTGATATAATGACAGCTTATTCAGGCAAATCCTGGTTCCCCCCTTACTGTTTTATTGAAACAAAGTGGAAGGTTAAAGAGGCATCACATATAGGTCAGTGTCCCAGGCAATAAGATAGGGTATTGTTTTATTGTCAAAAATCTGGATCCACTGCACCATACATGCAACACACACACGTATATGTCATCAGAGAGATAAATAGTTAGCTAATTTGATGAGTTGAGCAAAGGAGAACGAGGCTACTGCACCAGCTATTTTCCATGGAAGTAGACACTAGGCAACACAAGGAAATAGCTGACAACCATATGCCAAGGCTCTATAATTGTGGCTCAGAGAAAGGATTCCAGGTGTTTTTATGCTGTGGCAAGGAGTAATTCCAAGGAGATTAATCTGAAAAAAAAAAAAGTGTACTTATCCACAACTGTACCAGTTCCTCCTTTGTGGACTCCAGAGCCTGGCTTGATAAAAGTGTGGCACTAGAAAAATCTGTACAGCAGTGTCCTCACTGTTAGACACACTGAGTCTTTCATCTTATAGTGAAACATACTGTTTCCACTGAAATATCCCAATGACCATCTGCATAGCTTTCTTACACATTTTTGGCAAGTCTCCTCCTTAGTGAACTCTTGGAGCAGCAACTTCTTCCTTATTCAAAACCATGGAGATTAAGGCTCCTGATTACTTGACAGCTCACTGAGCTTCAAGTGTATGCCTGTGAATTATGACCATATTCTATGGTATGAGTGGAATTGCTCTGAGCCTCCAGTAAAGGAGAGAATGCAGGGGTGGTGATTGGACTTCTACTATCCATTGAGTCATAGGGCTCTCACTGATGCAGGCAGGGCTTCCATTGCATCTCCTGATGCGTGTGTGGTTCAAGAGTTGAGTAGACTATCACATGGCAAAACAGAATTCTAAGGCTGGCTGCAGAGTGAACATTTGGGTCAGTGGGGCACAGAGTATGGAAACAAAAGCACGTTCTTATTAATGCAAGTATACCTGAGCAGCTCCATACTTTCCATTTTTTGGTTCTTTTTCCTAGAACTTCTTTGCTGGGAAGCACTTAGAATTTTGTTGTTACATGTAACTTTGTTGTTACAAACCAAGAAGTAACATTAGAAAAAAAATGAATAGCCATTGGGAACTATTAGAACAGAGATGGAGCAATGATCAGTCCGACTCTGTCTCAGTGCTGGGGTTTCCTCAGCAAGCCAGTCCTATCCTGGAACCAATATGTTGTTTTTAGTTTTACTTCTATTTACATACACATTTGACTTTGGTTTTCTCTTACTTGCAACCAAAATAATCTTAGGAGACTAAGGAAGGAAGGGCTGACTTGATGCTTACGTGTAAAGACATTTGGTTGGAGTTACAGAGTGAGGATATGGAAAAATGGATTTAATGATCAGAAAGTTGTAAATGGAAGGTGTTTGGGACTTACCAGTGCATGTTGATCACATTAACCAGAGGGTATATTGAATAAGACTAGAAGATGTTTAAGGGTAGAAGTTGAAGAATAACGAGGTTTAATAGGTAGGTATAGTAAGAAAAATCAGCTAAAGTTGGTGAGAAATCATTGCAAGTGAAGAAACCTAAGTCTGTAAGTTTTGGAAAATGTAGAAATGAAAACAAGGACAAAAGATTTTAAAGAGGATTTATCAAAATATGAATTAGTGCTGTGTGTCTTTGGATATTGGGGATATGAATGGCTTACTTCTCTCTGTCCTCCCTTTTACTAATTTTCTATGAGGATTGCTTCTGAAATAAAAAAATACATTTTATATAAAAATAAACTAAGCTTAAAAATATCCTTTTTATGGATTTTTCTTCCCTAGAGAAGAATAACTGATCAAGACTTTCCAAAGTCATTGAGTAAAGGGGTGCAGCTATAAAACCTGGAAATAGGACACATTCTGAAAAACCTCCAGTCTCTATGTCCAGAGAAGCAATGAGATGAATTAAAGAGAAGTTGCTTTTTTAAAGAAACTTAATTTTAAATTGACTAATACTCTGTCTGCTGCTTCGGCACTGTGACTGTGGTTTTCTTATTTTTTAAGAAACAGACTTAATAAATTTAGTGAATCATTATTCATGATCCTAGCATGTAAATATGGCAGGTTCATTGAATGGGGTTTTCAGGCAGTTCAAATAGTCATTGTTTGGTAAAAAATGATTTTTTCTTTGTGGAACGCCTGAGCTCTTCTGTAGTATCAGTTTGAAGACCACTAATCACAGGTTCCCAATGACCATTTATTTTTTTCTAATCCCATTGTGCTTTATAACTAGAGACAGTACTGTATGTGGCTAAGGGAGTTCTATGAAAATTCAAAAGTGCAGTCAATAGAGAATCAAGAAGCAATGAGTCCCCAGGATGACGTCCTCACCAAAACCAAAACTCCCATTGTCGGTTCTGCAGCCTAAGTCATTCTTGATTAGGATGCAGCCCCATCCTGGACTTGAAGCTGGGGAACAGCCCCATTCTGACATAAAGGATGAGAGCTGCTGTCCCATGGGCAGGTCCCAGGGACAGGTTCTTGGGGAGGCAGGATGGGGCACACTCAGGTGCTAAATAAATCCTCCTGCAAAAGGGGCTGTCTGAACCTTGGACTCACCCAAACCTGAGTAAAACAGATGGCCCAGGAAACAAAAATGAAGTGACCACAACACCCTTTTACAAACCAGTTGTTCAGCCCCTTAATTTTAATCAGTTAACCATTTTAACGTACTCTGTTTGTTTATTTATTTATTTATTTATTTATTTATTTTTTATTTCTTTTCAGCGTAACAGAATTCATAGTTTTACACCACACCCAGTGCTCCATGCAATGCGTGCCCTCCACAATACCCACCACCTGGCTCCCCCAACCTCCCACCCCCCGCCCCTTCAAAACCCTCGGGTTGTTTTTCAGAGTCCATAGTCTCTCATGGTTCATCTCCCCCTCAATTTCCCTCAACTCCCTTCTCCTCTCCATCTCCCCATGTCCTCCGTGTTATTTGTTATGCTCCACAAATAAGTGAAACCATATGATAATTGACTCTCTCTGCTTGACTTATTTCACTCAGCATAATCTCTTCCAGCCCCATCCATGTTGCTACAAAAGTCTGGTATTCATCCTTTCTGATGGAGGCATAATACTCCA
>PISX010034812.1:0-13579 GCA_004024625.1 Mellivora capensis
TTTTTTTTTGCAGGGAGCCATTATAGTGGTAGTGGGCACTCCACCAGTGAGAGTGGTCCACAAAGCTCCTTCCCTTGGAGCTACCCTCTGCATCTCAGCATCAAGCCACTACAGCTTTGGACTGTGTCTGAGAGCGTATGTGCTTTATCTTGGTTTATTTTGTGCATCTGTTTGCAATATGTGTCTTAAGGTATCAGAAAAATATGAGACTAATGTTTTGTTCTGGGAATGTTAAAAAAATTTCCAGATGAATTAATGGTAATCGTTTCCTTACTTCATGCCATTTCAACTTGTGAAAAGTTTCATAAGAATGCTCTACTTTTGAATAATGGGGGAAACCTGGATGTTATTGAGCCTTTGTAGAATAGAGCATTGAATGTCTACATTTTTTTCAAGTTCACATTTGTGTCTTTTTTTCTAATTGAATAAATTTGGCATGTAACATTGTTTAAGGTGTACAACATGTCATTTTGATACATTTACATGTTGTAATATGATTACCTGTGTAGCAATATCTATCACATTACCTAATTTTGATACAATTTTCTATATTCATTGTGGTGTGCATTAGAGCTCTGTGGCTTATTTACGATTTATTATAAGTTTGTATCCTTAAACACTAACTCTCTTATCCTCCTGCCTGTATCCCCAGGTAACCATCATTTTACTCTGTTTTGTTTGTTTGTTTGTTTGTTGGTTGGTTTTTCTTTCAGATTTAACTTCTTTAAGTATAAGTGATAACATACAACACTTGTATTTCTCTTCCTGACTTATTTCACTTAACATAATGTGCTCATGGTCCATCACTGTTGTCTCAAATGGGAAGACATTTTCCTTTGTCATGGCTGAATAATATTGTTACATATATGTTCTGCATCTTTTTTATCCATCCATTTGTGGATAGACTTTTTGGTTATTTCCATATCATGGTTATTGTGAATAATACTGCAATGAACATGGGGTGTGCATATATCTCATTGAAGTCCTATTTCAATTTTTTTTATATAGACCCAGAAGTTGAATTGCTAGATCATATGGTAGATCTATTTTAAATTTTTGAGGAAATTCCATATTGTTTTTCAGAGGTTGGACCAATCTGCATTCTCACTAAGAGTGTGTTAGAGTTCCCTTTTCACCACATCCTCCCCAGGACCTGTTGCCTCTTGTCTATTTAATGATAGCCATTCTAACAAATGGGAGGTGTAATTTCTCCAAAGAGGAAATTAAGTTGGCCAAGAAACACATGAAAAAATACTTTGTATCACCTATCATCAGAGAAATACAAATCAAAACCACTTTTGTGTCTTTGAGAGTTTTAATATTTTCTTTATGTAGGTTTTAGAAATATCTTGTTGAGGATTATGGGTATGTAATGCTTTTATTTCTCTTATAAATGAAGTAAAAAATCTTCAAAAATCTTCTCCAAAAACCTTCTAGCCAGTTATTGTCTCCATGAATAGAGACTTTTAATGTTGAATATTAATTTTATAAATTTATATTAAACATGTTTTTCTTTAATTCTAGGAGAGCTTTTTTGTTTGTTTGTTTACCTTGGGATGTGACACAAACTCTATCATTTCTGGGGTGCCTGGATAACTCAATTGGTTACATGTCTGACTCTTGGTTTTGGCTCAGCTCATGATCTCAGGGTCCTGAGATCCAGTCCCTCATTGGACTCCCCACTCAGCATAGAGTCTGCTTGGGATGGTCCCCTCCCTCCCCCTCTGCTGGTGCTCTCTCTCATTCTAAAATTAATTAATTATTAATTAAAATCTTTAGAAATTATATTTGTAAATAGTTTTATTTGCATATTTCAAGATCTTCTGCAAATAATTGCTTCTTCTGTCTAATTCCATTGGCTAATGTTGGGAGATGCTCCTCTATGGCTCTCTCTCAGAATCCTACACATCTTACTGATTAAACCCCAAGTGCAGAGCCCTGATTCATCAATACTTTCACCTTTCCTTAGGATTATGTTGCAGCATGCAACCTTGAGGATAAGATCATAATGTCTTTCTCCAGGACAAAGACTAGGCTTGCTTACCATTTACTATAAAGCAATATTCCCGAAGCATACAACATACATAGCACTCACCTGGGCCAGCTGTACACTTCCTTCCCACCCCAGGAATGGGGAATGGATGCAAACATATTATCATGCAGTTTGCTGTGCTATAGTAGTTAAGTCCTTTGTCTGTGATGTGGAAGTTGTGTGTCTTTTGCCTGTACACACAAACTAGCAGACTAACTTATTAGCTTGTAAGTAGCAAAAAATCAAATACCAGCCTCAATATCTAATACCTCCAGTGCAGTCTTAAATACTGGTTGGAGCAGAGAACATTTCATTTTACTACTTTTAGTGAGAATGCCTCATTAAATATAACTTTAACTCTTATGTTGATACATACACACAAATTAATCATATGATAGAATTATTCATTTTCTTGAGTGTTTCTGCTGTAAATGTATATTGAGTTATGTTCGGTACTTTTTCAGTATTTGTGATATTAATAAGAAATTCCATTAAATGAGAACAATTAATATAATAAATTATGCTGAAATATTTCCTTATATTGAGGCATTCTTACATTTCTGAAATAAATTCCACTCAGTGTGATGCATATTTTTTAGATGTGCTGGTGGATTCTGTTTGCTAATATTTTAAGATTAGTACAAAAATATTTATGAATGAAGCTGGCATTTAGTTTTATTTTTGGCACAAACTTCATCAGGCTTCAATATATTTGAAGACAGAAAAAAATTAGTTTTTATGATGCAGAAAAATATTTCATCTCCTTTACAGATCATAGTAACTAAAAGTAGATATAATTCAGGAAGTAAATTTACTTCCCAAATTGTGACTGAAATGATAATGAGAGTTTGAAATAATGTTTATTTTAACTATAATGTTGTATCCCCTGTTCAGGATGTTTTACTAAAAAGTCAAGCCACCTTGCTCGGCAGGGAGCCTGCTTCTCCCTCTGCCTCTGCCTGCCACTCTGCCTGTGCTCGCTCTCTCTCTCTCCCTCTCTCTGACAAATAAATAAATTTTGAAAAAAAAAAAAAAGTCAAGCCAGACCTCTCTTTGTAATTGTTGGAGGAAAGTACTTTGTAAAGTTACTTTTTGAGGTCACCCTAATATCTAGGATAATATAATTTGGAAGAATTGTCCTTGTGGGCTGAAAATGAATCTTTGAGGTAAGACTCTGTACCAGTCAAAACCAAGATGCAAATTACCCCCAGACAATTCTCTCAGAGCTGTAATGACATTTTGGTAATCCCCACACTATCCTAGCCTTTGAGCTTCTTGACTTCCTTTCCATAAATATATTTTCATTTTCCTTACTTCACTAACTCTTCAGCCCACTTTCACATTCATCTTAGAATGCTGTCAATACCAAAATCTAAATTGGACTCATCTTTGTCTCCTCCTCTCTGTCTTCCACTTTGTATCTTTTGAGCACAACTCCAAAATTGCTTCAGTCTCTTAGGTCCTGCAGTGAAATTAATCCTACCAAGCTTTCTTTGTCTCTCATGCCCACATTTTCTCTTTTCTCCCAGTTTAGTTTCCATAATCTACTCCCTTGCTTCTCTCACCCTTTTCAGTATTAGCATACAATATCACCTTGGATAGATCCAACTTTCTAGCTACCTTATAACTCACAACCTTATAACTCTCCTAAACGCTTGATATAGATGGAGAAAAAAACAGAATGAAACGGAGTAGTCTCATTTCACCTTCGTGACTACTTTACTTAACTGGGCTCTTAATGTTGCCTAGCAGTCCTACTTCATTTCCTTAGCTGTTTTACTTCCCCACTTTCCTAGGTGAAGTTTTTGCCTCTTTTTTAATAACACCCAACACCCCATCTCCCATCCTTACTCTTAGTTGATGCCATACTTTCTTGTTTTGTTGACAAAAGAAAAAGAATTTTCAAATACTCCCAGTAGCACATAGCTTCATCTAACTCCATCTGTGACTACTTTGTCTTTCCTTTTGTTATTGTGGATAAACCAGGCCAATGCAGCCTCTCTCCTCCCTTGTGAACTATGTACCATGTATTTTCATGTCCTCAATTTTATTGCTTCCATAGTTCTTAGTTGCTTTCATAGTTCCATAGCTTCTTCTGCTCTTCATGATTTTCTTATCATCATATAAATATGTTGTTATATTTCATTTTTTTAAAATTCCGAGACTCAATATCCTCCTCCAGCCTGTGTCTCCTTTATCCTTCTTAACAGCAACATTATTTAAAATAAATTTCAGTGTGCTTGGGTGGCTTAGTTGGTTGGGTGTCCAGCTCTTGATTTTCGCTCAGGTCATGGTCTCAAGGTATGAGATTAAGCTGTGCATATTGTGCAAGGAGTTTGTCCCTCTCCTTCTCCCTCTGCACATTGCCCACCCACCCCCACTCATGTGGGCCCTCTCTCTCTCTCTCTCTCTCAAATAAATAAATAAATAAATATTTTTTGAAAGTAATGATTTTCTATACTCATTGTCTGAAATAATTTTCTTTCCCTTGTCTCATTATCATATTCAAAACAAGCTTTTGGCCCTACCAATGCACCAGAACATGCTCATCATTGAAAATCATTTAGCTAAATTCAATTTTATTTGACTTATCCATAATATTGACACTCTTGATCATTCCATTCTTCCAGAAGTGTTTTCTTGACTTCCCTTTCAGTGCATTCTTGCATCTTGACTTTACTTCTACCATACTGGCTACTACTTCTCAGTGTTCTTTGCTGACTTCTTCTCATCTCAGTAATTAACAAGCTTTGTTGTCCTCCCTGGGCTTAGTACTTGGACTCTTCTCCATCTAAACTTTCATCCTTCCTTATTTCATTCAGCCCCTTTGCTTTAAATATCATCTGTCTACTGAAGACTGCTATATAAGTCAGGGTTCTATAAAGGATAAATAAATGATACAGAACTACAATGAGTTATGAAACAATAGATTCTCCTACCTATTGCTCCTATAGTCTTCCCAATCACAATTAATGTCAATTCTGTCCTTTCCATTGCTCAGACCAAAATATGTGAAGTATTCACTTATTCTTCTCATTCTCTCACTTCTCACGTTCAAGAAGGAACAGATTATACCATCTCCACCTTCACAGGATATTCAGTATAAAGAAAATCTCTTCACTTCCTCTGGTACCAACCTGGAACAAACTACTGTTGTCACTGGACTGGATCATTGTAGTATACTGATTACTTTCCCCTATCCTCCTACTGTGAATTTTCAACACTGATAGGATCATTTAGAATATAAGTCAGATAATGTCATCCTGTGTTCAAAAAAATTTTAATAGATTTCCATTTCTCTCCTAAAACATAATGTCTCTGGGGCACCTGGGTGGCTCAGTTGGTTAAGTGTCTGCCTTCAGCTCAGATTATGATCCCAGGGTCCTGGGATGGAGCCCCAAGTCCAGCTCCCTGCTCAGTGGGAATCCTGCTTCTTCTTCCTCTGCCCCCCCACCTCATGCTCTCTTTCTCACTCTCTCTCAAATAAATAAATACAATCTTTAAAAATTTTTTAAAACATAATGTCCTTGCATTAGTGTGCAAGAATAAATTTCATCATTTCATTTATCCCTCTGAAATTTGCTTATTTTATGTGAATTTCTATTTTCAAGAATCATATTTAATATTGATTTACAGAAAAATACTTCATTTGTTTCTAACTTTTGTAGAGTAACTATTTTGTGACTATATCCTATTTTATCTATATATCTCCATATTCACAGTGAAGATTTATGTTTTCGTTTTCTCCACCACAAATTATCAACTTTTTAGATTCTCCATGTATTGAGGCATAATTATGAAAGATACTTTTAAATACCTCCAAAGACTATCTTTGTCATAGATCAAACCCTCTATTTTCCATCCCTTCTTGAAATGTCCAGCAGATTTATAACTTTCTGGTAAGTTCAAACTCATCTGGGCAATATAAAGCTTTATTCCCATATCCAGTTCAAAGCTAAAAGTGTGTCTTTTTACTCTTGGTGCCATATCAAACACATACAAACTTAGTGTCTAAACAACAAAGATTTAGTATCTCACAGTTTTATAGGCCAGAGGTCCAGATGTTCAAGGATGTCTATATAGTGAACAGGCTGGCAAGATAGAGACGGTGTCTTTCTCTAAAGCAGAGGACAGACCTAGTACTCCATGTCACGTATGTCTCCATATAGTTGGGCAGTTTTGCATGCTTCCACCTTACAAAAAATCAGGGCTCCCTTAGTTTGGAATTTGTCAATTGGATGCAGTCTCACTGCTTGCAGCATTCTCCAGATCTTAGCTTCATCCTCCTGAGACTTGAGGACAGGGGAACCAAAGTGAACAAAAAAGTCCCTTTCCTCTGACCCATAAATCTCATGTGTTCTTCCAGAAAACTAATTTATTAGGCTGTATACGAAATAAAATTTCAAACCCTTACAATTCTTGATAGCTTTTGGCAACAAGGATGGGATGAGTTTGACATACAGTTTTTGGAAGAGATACACAAAGGCAGGCTTAGTTAGGAAATATGAGAACACTGTAGAATTCTCTAGCAAAGGAGGTCAAAAACTAACCAGAGGTGATATGGGCTCAGGGCAAACCAAAAATATCAGAAATTGTTTTGGTTAAGCATGGTGATGGTTCCAAGCCTCCTGAATATGCATGTAATAAGCCTCATTTGGGGACCGATTTTTTCCCTCCTTGCCAACTGATCACTCCCTCCCCATCTTCCTTAGTCATGTTTTCAAGATCCATTCATTTGAAAAGAACACTGAAAAAATAAATTAAAATTTTAAAAAAGGAAACAAAACCCACAATGTTTGTGGAAATACCAGCATTTATTGATTCATATATACAAATTGTATAAAAGGTGAGATTAAAGACATTATAAAAAATAACTGGAACCAGATTCTGATACCTTTAGGGTTCTCTTGTTATTTCTCCTCTCCCTTTTCTTCCCTGTATAATGGCTTTGTTTTTTCACAGTGGTTGAGGCCATGGTTACAAACACCCTTTTGTCTCACACACCTAAAATTTTACAATTAGAACCAAATTATATTTTTTAAATTCTAAATTGAGATTGAAAAATTTCAAAGGATACTCATCATTCTAATTTGAGTTAAAGTCCTACTCATTGAATTAATAACCTTAGTAAGAGAGATTAAATATTATATGCATCGCAATTTTAATCACATATCCAATTTTATGATCCAGGGCAAGACAAAAACCCATAGTATCATAAAAGTAGGAAAAGTGTTGAAGACACAAAATCAGTAAGTATTAACTGGACATACCTATGCCCATATGGGATACATTTATAAGATACATAATATTAATAGTTTTTCTAAATAATATTTTAAATATAATTTTAACTTTTAAATAATGGAACAATCTAAATAATGCAAATGTATTTAAGAAAATATAATTATAAAATAAATAGTAAATTTTATCATGTTAAACTTATAGAAATACTCTGAAATATTCATAGTTGCTGATATTTAAATAACAATTTTTTATACACATTGCTCTCTTCTTCAAAAATGGAAGCCAAACATATACTGAAGATGAAAAGACATATTTCTCATTTATAATGATCTGATCTTTCTCTTTGTCTAAAGATGCAAGTACCAGCAGTTACCTACAGACAGCTATGTATCTATGTAGCCCTAGAAAATCAAAATGGTAAAAGTATCTCCATATTTAAGAAAGTACTTTGTGTCTGAAGGGCAAAAATCATGGATATTTTCTTAAGCATGGATTGTCATTTTACTAGGGAAAATATAGAATTGCCACGTGATCATGGCAAATCACGATTAATCTTTCACTAGAGATATCAAATATTATTTTTTTATCTACATCTATAAGCCACGATACTAAATGCCATAATATCTATAACATTTTGGCCACCAGAAGTAAACTTTGAAGTTTTAGATATATTAAAATTTGGGGTAGTGATTCAATAAAACATTAAATTGTTCAACCGACCCACAAATCATCTCCCCTTCTTTAAGATAGAAAATCAATGGGAAAAGGCAGAAATTTGCTTGTCATAAAAGCAACATACTATGGAATTAACAATTAAGGAAATGAGACAGTGTGTACACACACATATATGCACTCAAATGCACAAAATTATGGGAATTCAGACTCAAAAAATATTAAACAATTTCAACCTTTTAAGTATAGGCATATGTTTCCATATGCCAATCAAAAAACTGTTTGTCCAACTTGAACTAATGTGGTATGGGCCAATGTGGCAGAACAGAACGGTCTAATGAAGAATATGAGTAAGAATTCTGTAAAAGAGAATTATCTTTTCAAACACATGTGTAGCAGTCATGCATGCCATAGAGTGAAGCAAAATTTATTCGAATTGTTACTGAAGGAAAAGGAAAATCTATTCTTAACCCTAATATGAAAAACACATGAAATTGAAAGGTTCTAATATAGTAGCCCTTACTAATACCTATCACCTTAGTAGAGTTTAATATTTGTCAAACACACACACACACACACACACACACATTGAGCTTTTGCTTGGTTTTCAATCCACTCTTCTCTTTCCTCCAAACTATTTTTCAGGATAATCACATTTAAACAAAGATTTTCCTATTATAAATATGTTTATTATCTCCCTATCATCTATGAAGAGATAAATATATCTTTTCTGAGAGAAGCAAAATCCTTTGTGATAACAGATTCTGCAAGGTAATGTGAAATTCTGGAATCTTGAAAAGAGAGCTGTTAATATAGGCATGAGATAATCAATATGCTCTTTCCAGTTCAAGCATATTGTTTTCCTCAGTATTTTGCTGCATTAACTCATCCTGAAAAAAAAGATACGGTAGCCGTTCCAGAGCTTCTAGGGTTTAGTGTTTGTGCATACACCTTGTGTGTCTTCTTACACATGGACTGCACTGCTATTGAAATAAATAAGCTCTGAACTAGGATTTACTTCTTCAAAACACGTTGTCCTCACTTTCAGGTAAAAAAAAAAAGAAAAACAAAGTTAGAAATCTATGTCTTTGTCCCAAAGGGAAAAGGTGTTAAAACTGACCTTTGGGTATGCACAGTGGCATTTAGATTATTATATTAAGATAAAAATGAATTATAATTTCAGATGTATTATGGGGCCCTGACCTTTTTCTATATTAGTAGTGTAACAGTTTCAGAAAGGAAAAATAATAGCTGTCTTGAGCTTGTAAATGACTACCCAATATAAGGTGTCAATTGCTTGCTCATTCCCTTTTCACCTGGGATTACAGATTGCAACAGTCTTTATTGATCTAACAGAAAGAATAGATGTAAGTACACCAAAGAGCTACTTGCCATTCCGTGTGTCTTAGGAAACTGGAATGAAGGAGCATCAACAGTGATGCATCTAATACCCAGAACACTGGCTGCTACATACACTGCATCAGCTTTTAAGAAATCAGTTAATTATGACATATTTGCCCAAGCACAGTAGCACAAAACTAATGGGTTTTTTCTTGAGTAGTTTGCAGAATGAAACAGGATTCTGTATGTGCCATCCATAAACCAGTAGCTGTTCATTTTAAGAAAAGCTACCCATTGCCATAACATGTAAGTTCTGAAAAGGAGACTTCTTTATTGAGGATACAACATTCTTAGTAGAGGATTTGTTGGAGAGTAGGAGTGAAAGTGAGTTTGCTCTGTGTTCCCTTGCTTCCCAAATCCCAGAGACTCTGCAACTATAAGAAGATTCTTTAACTCTTGCTCCTGTAACAGCAATTTTCTGATGTGCTTCATGGGCCTTGCATATGTCTGCTCCTGTTTACCAAGGGTTTGCCAGAGCCCAATAAATTAATACTTCTCTAAGTTCTCTAAGTTATGACACTATTTGGAAAAAAATTAAATATAAAGGTGTAAGAAAAAATACACTTATTTATTTACTTATTTATTTCTGTTAAATTTAATAACAGAGGATGCAGCTTTTTTTATTACACACACCCGTACAGTCAGGGTTCTGTCATCCCAGGCATATGTCCTACAGATAGGCTGGAAGAGAGGAAGTGATGAGCATAACCAAGATTTGCATGCTCACTTAGCCTTCCAAAGGCACCAATTTGATGGAAGAAGGGGCTTAGAAGACAGAAAGGGACAGGAGTAGTAGGCTAGATGATCTCTTTCTATGGGGAAAGAAATATCAGCAGTGCAGAGAATTCTGACTGACGCTGAAGACGCATACCCCAGGTTTTCAATCTATTTTCTCTTCCTTCCATACTATTTTTTGAAATGCATCTAGACCCATGGTTTTGCCCATTATCTATACACTTATAGTTCTCAAATTATTACTCCCATGGTTGGCTTTTACCATGAGTTTCAAATTTATTTATTTAATTGACAATATGATAACTCAACTTATATATATATATATTTTTTTCCATTTTAACACATCCAGAATAATCATTCTCATTCATCCCTAAAATACTTGGTCTCACTCTAACTCCCCCTACTCCTCATCCCTGAATTCTGAATTCCACTATCTCCAACCTCCTCATTCTTACAAATCAGTCCATCATGTTTCACTGGTGTGGAACAATAGATAAAATGTAGATATAAACATTTCACTTATCTTCTTGGGTCTATTTGTTTCCTATTACATAGTATAAAACCTAAATGTGTAACATATTTTCACAGACTGTCCAATACTTTATATCTACTTTCCTGTTTTCCTGTATTTATCTTCTTTTATTTCTGAGTCACGATGGTTTTAGATGAAAGAAAATTTCTCCAAAACTGGTTTAAGACTAAACCCTTTCTTATCTGACAAAGCAGGTAGGTCAGATGTAGAGTAGCTTCAGTGTTGGTTAAATCACTGTTTGCATAATTTCAGGAAGGTTGTGCAGTCTTCCCACATTCCACTCTAACAAACTCAAAAGGTTGGTTTGCCTTGGGTTTACCTGCAAAGTCTTAAGATAGCTTCGGCATCACAAGAAGATGTCATGAACAGAGTCAGAAACAGGGCTTAGTTTTTGCCAGAGGTAGAACAGAATAAAAGTAACAGTGACAAAATAGAAAATGTGTTTTCCGTCATGAATTAGTCATTAACTAGTCGACTTTGCACAGTAGAATTCAGCTTTCCTAAGCACTTTTTTGTTGTTGTTGTTATCAGGTAAAGTGGATAGATTGAATAATTCCTAAGTTGTATTCCAAGTAAGGTTTTGGAAAAGTCTGTGGCTAAATGGCTTTGGAATCCCTGCCAACATACGATAACAAAGGATATGAAACGAAATAATATAACCACTGATTCCAGGAATCACCAGAACATACTTTCTCACTCACTCCATTTCCTTACAGAAACAGAGAATACATTTGAATGGAATTTAAAGTTCATCCAGAACAAGTCCCTGTTAATTGTTTGAATCTCTTTTACCATATTGCTGACAAGAAAGAAGTCATTCATTGAACGAACACCCAAATCCCTAGTAAAGAGGAGTTCAAATATCTTCCAGACAATGGGTAGACTCTTACTGCTGTCAGTTTCCAACTGATTGTCTTCTTTTGTAAACATCTTAAGAATTATTCTTTTGCATGAATAGTCCATGAATATTCCCAAATGTTTAAATTATCAAGCCCTTCAAAGGATTTCTCTTTCAAAGTTAAATATCCCTCCTTTAAGCATTAGTCACATGAAATAATTTTATATTTTAAGAAATGCAATTTTTTTAAAAGTCTTTCAGTTTATTTAGATGATTCTTAGGACATGGCACCCAACTTTATAATTTATAATTCAATTCAGTCTACTTACCTACCATCCATGTATAGACTTGCATCTATCCACTCATCTATCCATCAATCTACTTATCTATTTTTCTGTTTCTTAAATTATTCAATGAAGACCGTCAGATCTATTATTTCATCAGTCAAAAAATCAATCAGTCACTCAGAGAATAGAGCAGGAGTTTCAGCTCCTTTCTTGTTTTATGTATTCTAAACAAAAATTGCTGTAGTTGGGGCACCTGGGTGGCTCAGTCATTAAGCATCTGCCTTAGGCTCAGGTCATGATCCCAGGGTCCTGCTCAGCAGGAAGCCTGCTTCTCCCTCTCCGACTCTTGTGTTCCCTCTTTTGCTATGTCATTCTCTGTCAAATAAATGAATAAATAAATAATCTTTAAAAAATAATTGCTGTGGTAGTATCTCAATTAATAATACTAGAAAAGCATATACAGAGACTGAGTGTTAAATGTATTACTTATTTGCTACTTTTATTTAATAATCTGGATCTCACTGTTCAAATTGTTACAGACCCAGAAGGAAAACACATTACATATACACACACATACATACCCACGTGTATCACATGTATCATCTAAAGTCCTACACACATATTGTGGTATATCTCACTCAATATTTTGCTGTAGATAGAGCTTAATAAAATTGACTCCATTCCTTGTATAATATTATGATGACTTTTTGATTATATTAGTTTTTATTTTAAAATATGCTCATTTTTAAGGCTCATATTTATCACATATTTACATTGTGCAAGATATATTGCTAAGAACTTCTGAACTTTTTTCTCTTTTTTAATCCCTATGTGTCCTCTGGAAGATAAGTCAGTATAGATGATATCAGAGGCTTCCATGTATTTGAGTTCTTTCCAACTTTCTTCTTGTGGTTGAGTTCTAGTTTCAAGGCATTGTGGTCTGAAAACATGCAGGGAATGATTCCAGTCTTTTGGTTCTGGTTGAGACCTGATTTGTGACCCAGGATGTGATCTATCCTGGAGAATGTTCCATGTGTACTAGAAAAGAATGTGTATTCTGTAGCTTTGTGATGGAATGTTCTGACTATATCTGTGATGTCCATCTGGTCCAGTATGTCATTTAAAGCCTTTATTTCCTTGTTGATCCTTTGCTTAGATGATTGGTCCATTTCAGTGAGGGGAGTGTTAAAGTCCCTTACTATTATTGTATTATTGTCAATGTGTTTCTTTGATTTTGTTATTAACTGGTTTATATAATTGGCTGCTCCCATGTTAGGGACATAGATATTTATAACTGTTAGATATTCTTGTTGGATAAACCCTTAAGTATGATATAGTGTTCTTCCTCATCTCTTATTACAGTCTTTGGATTAAATTAAATTTTGGATTAAAAATATAATTTGTCTGATATAAGGATTGTCACCCCAGCTTTCTTTGATGTACATTAGCATGATAAATGGTTTTCCACCCTCTCACTTTCAATCTGGAGGTATCTTTGGGTCTAAAGCTTTCCAATGATATTGATAAATTTGTACTTTATATGCTTTCTCATTTTTTTTCTATGGTCTTTCTCAGTTTGGGATATATATGTCATTTCAGTTCCTACCAACACAGGTTTCACCCTACTAGTTTAGTAGCTAGCCTAGTTAGTAAACTAGTTTACTAACCTCTTCAGATCATCTGAAATATTGGCTGAAATTCCTAGGTAAGCCCAGTGAAAAACAACCTTTCATGTAGTTTAATCCATTATTATTTAAGCTATTCTAATTTCCTTAGGTGGACCTAAACCACAGGTGGACTTAAAATATCTCATCCATATAATTCACTGCAAGCAGGACTTT
>PISX010034813.1:0-13574 GCA_004024625.1 Mellivora capensis
TAAGTCAAGCAGAGAGAGTCAATTATCATATGGTTTCACTTATTTGCGGAGCATAACAAATAACACGGAGGACATGGGGAGATGGAGAGGAGAAGGGAGTTGAGGGAAATTGGAGGGGGAGATGAACCATGAGAGACTATGGACTCTGAAAAACAACCTGAGGGTTTTGAAGGGGCGGGGGGTGGGAGGTTGGGGGAGCTAGGTGATGGGTATTATGGAGGGCACACATTGCATGGAGCACTGGGTGTGGTGCAAAAACTGAATTCTGTTACGCTGAAAAGAAATTAAAAAAAAAAAAAAAGATAAGTTGTCGAGAGCAATCATGTCCTATAAAATTTTCTGCCGTGCATGAAATACTATAAAAAAAAAAGAGAGAATTTCTTCAATGGTCTCTTTTGTCTCAAACTCAAAGATCTTTCCTCTATTCTCTCTCTTTCTCCTATTTTTTTGACACTTTTTGAGTTCTCACCACTATTGATCAAACCCATTTTTCTTCAAAGTTTCTCTATTCCCAGATTTCAAACATATGGGATTCCTCTCCTCTGATTCTAGTACTGACTATTCTGGTGATAATACCTGGATGGATACAGTACCTTCCTCCCATTACCATAGGGCTGTGCTGTGAGTGTACAAGTATGGATACTATCTGGTGGAACTCAAGACCACGTGGCCTATTTGCTGAAACAAGAGACATAAAGCACTGTGGGAACTGAGGCTGGCTTAAGAAATATGTGTGGGTAGGTAGCATGGGATCAGGGAAAGCAAATGCAAAAGCATGGTAATAATAACTCAACATATCAGATACTGGCTGAGAAGTTCAGCAAGTTCAGAGTTTAAAAGTAGATACAAAGGTGAAGATCAAGAGAGCTGTAAAGTAGATTAAGGACAAGTTGTAAAAGATCTTATTCATTATGCTAAGTTCTTGCCTTGTAGCTAATAGAACATAATCAGTGCTCAATAACTACAACTTAAGTACTGATTCAAAGAATCAATCTATAGACCACTTAGGATGTATTAAATATTTGAGGGCAAAAATAAGGAATGGTCTCTGATTATGAGAAATTTATTATTGGGTACCTGGGTGGCTCAGTTGGTTAAGTGTCTGTCTTGAGCTCAGGCCATGATGCCAGGGTCGTGGGACTGAACCTTGCATCGGGCTCTCTACTCAATGGCAAATCTGCTTCTGCCTCTCCCTTTTCCTCTGTGATCTCTCTGGCTCTCACTCTCTCTCAAATAAGTAAATAAAATCTTTAAAAAATATAAATTTATTATCTAATTGTAGGAAGCAGACATTTATAGAATAAGAGTACATAAAATAATACTAAATTATATGGGGCATTGAATAAGTATGGGAGAAATGAATAATAATTCATATGTTGATAGTCAAGATGTCTTGACTCTCTGAAGTAAATGATTTAGGCCTGAACTAGGTAGACCTTGAAAGTTGAGCAGAATTTGGTTAGAGTCTGAACAGAAAGGAGAACATTTTACGTATGTGGAAAACCTCCAAGGCATGGAGCTGTAAACTGACCACAGGTGGAATGAGAACAATCCTAGCCTCTGGCCCATATGAATACTAGAGTGTGCTGGGAAACAAGATAGTCATTAATGGTTGTGGTACCATGAATCACGTGGGGCCCCACAATATCCTCTTCTGATATTTAACAGCAAGCTGCGGGGGGAAAAAAAAAAAAGGAGATAAGTTGCAAAAACTTTGATAAGAATTCAAATGGATGGTAGTGAAGACAGGAGGAATGAGCAGAAGTATAAGATGCCATCAGTAGAATAGAAAGAAATGAGGCAAAATTTAGGATTGTTTAGAATAAAACTGAAGTCATTTTAATATATAAAGGTTCTAATGCCTCATTTAGAGCTTTTGTAATAGCCTAAGGGCAAAATACCGGCAGATATTGGTCTTCCCTGTGTGTATTGTTAACCTCTCTGAATTAGTCTCTTATTATTTTGCCTTCTGTGTCACTATGGCATGCTTTAGTCTGGATGATTTTTTTTTTCTTCCACCTGCCTGTTTCACTCTGTATGTCATTCTGCCCCAGGAATACCCTGTCTCCTACTCTATGTCTATTCACGTCCTGACCATTTAAAAAAATCTATTATTTATTTTACAGAGGGAGAGAGAGAGAGAGATAGCATGAGCAGGAAGGGCAGAGGGAGAGGGAGAATCTCAAGCAGTCTCCACGCTGTGCATGGGGCCTGACATGGGACCTGATCCCAGGACCCTGAGATCATGACCTGACCAGAGCTAGATGCTTAACCAACTGCACCACCCAGGCATCCTCAAGTTCTGACTATTTTCATGGCCCAAATGAAATCATACTCCCATTTACCTTAACCAACAACTTCTCAGAAGTCTTAGTGTAAATTAGAAAAGTTCCCTTCTGAGTCAGTGAAGTGCTTCTTTTGGCTATTAATTGTGGCCAGAGGAAAAACCTTCCTACCCGAAGTCATTTTATTTGGCATTATTAAATTGTTCTTCCAGCCCTAAAGACAAAACAAAAATAAACACAAAACCAAAGCAAAATCTACAGTAGAGATATTCGTATCTTTCTTAAGGACTTTTCTCAGTTCCTTTTCTTTCTTTATCTTTCCTTCTAGAAAGATTTCCATTATTTATAGTTCTTTTACCACTCCAAGGTCCAACATCTTCTGGTATATACAGAGGAACAAGCCAGTTTACACACATTCCCTCTTGACTTCTAGGCTCGATTTGGAAGCTATGCCAAGGTGTTTCATCCAGTGATTCTCCCTGTTCCTGGGCCAACTTCTCAAGGGAATGCTGCTTCCTTCCCACACACTATAGCTGAAGCATGATTAGGGATTGGCCATAATTCCTCGTTCTGTTTTTCTCTAGTTCTCTACCATACCATATAAAGCTATATATACATACCAGAGTTCTCTAAAGGTGAGATAATTTAATTACAGTTGTGAGAAGTATACCTAAAGATGTATGCTTTATGCACATTTCCATTTAAAAGATTCTGAGAGGGGCGCCTGGGTGGCTCAGTGGGTTAAAGCCTCTGCCTTCGGCTCAGGTCATGATCCCAGGGTCCTGGGATCGAGCCCCACATCGGGCTCTCTGCTCAGCAGGGAGCCTGCTTCCTCCTCTCTCTCTGCCTGCCTCTCTGCCTACTTGTGATCTCTGTCAAATAAACAAACAAAATCTTTTAAAAAAATAAATAAATAAAAATAAAAGATTCTGAGATATCACACACTTTGCAGGAAATGTCCTGGTGAATACATCCTCCTTTCTGGCATTTCTTTTCTCTCCTTAGACTTATTTGTAAAACAACCTCTTGATTCAAATCTCCTGAGAGCAGATTATGTCACACAGTCTGGACAATTCCATGTAGAATAATAATCATACTACACCCACTAACCATGGGTGGCTACTGAGCACTTTTTTTTTTCTACTGAGCACTTTTAATGTAGCTAGTCTAGCTAACAAGATTTAAGTGAAAGATATCTACCAAATATCAAAGATTCAGCATGTGTACACAGACATGAGTATAAAGTAATTAATCATTTGTATATTAATAGCATAGTGAAATGATATTTTGGATACACTGGATTGAATCAACTATATCACTAAAATTGATTTTACTGGTTTCTTTTTACTTTTTTTAATGTGGTTATTAACAATCTAAATGTGTCTTGTTATAATGCTATATATAATTCTGTTGGACATCGTTGGTCTCAAATACTGGAGAGGGTGGTTTTGCTAGGTGGGGTTGGGGATAAGTTGTAGGGAGAGGGAAAAAAAGCTCAGTAGGAGAGTTGTGGTGATTTTAAAGTTCTAATTCCAGCAGAAAAGTCTGGGGTAGATTTCGTCATATGACAGCTAAGTTGAAGGCCCGGGCATTCTAAGGCTCATGCTTTTATGGGGGGTATATCTCCCCTGTGTGAATCCCAGAATTTTTTAAAACTCTCCCTATGGTTATGACTGAGTCATAACCACACACATTCTGGGCTCCAAAACTTAAATTTTACTTCCCCAGACAATGTTTTCTAAATTGGACTGCATGTTCAATGCATGTAGGGGTTAGCGTGGTAACTTCCTTGAGTCAGGGAGACCAGGTGAGCTGTGGGGGGAAACCAGAAAACACATTTGCGTGAAGAGGGGCAGCGGATGCTCGCTCCAGGCCATTGTTACCACATGGAAATGTCATCCCTGGATTGCCAGACCTTCTGATATTTTTAGAAAAACTAGAAATCCCAGATTTTCATGTGACCTTTCCTTACTTAGTCTTTTAAATAATACTGGGTACAGTATATAACCCATATCGGAGCCATTTATACTTTGGGTTAAAAATCTGTAATTGGGGGACGCCTGGGTGGCTCAATTGGTTAGGCGGCTGCCTTCAGCTCGGGTCATGATCCCAGCATCCTGGAATCGAGTCCCACGTCGGGCTCCTTGCTCGGCAGGGAGCCTGCTTCTCCCTCTGCCTCTGCCTGCCACTCTGTCTGCCTGTGCTCGCTCACTCTCTCTCCCTCTCTCTCTGACAAATAAATTTTTTAAAAAACTTAAATAAAAAAAATCTGTAATTGGTGGCCTAAATTTAGAGAGAAAGAATAGTTTTCTAAATAGTCCCATAATTTTTTGGATTTGCAACAAAGTCACAATGAAGTCAGAATTTCACATAGGGGTGCAGAGCGTGTGACCATCATTCACCTTTTTTATCTCCCTTAGGAAATTTCAAGGACAGGTAGGCAGCAAGAAGGGGCCGCTTCTTAGAGTCACATATTCTTTATTAATTTTTATAGATGAACTATTTCAGGCAGTCAGCAAAATTAGACAAAACAATATAATGCATGATCAGACTTATTACCCAGTATAAGACATAAATTTGACAAATACATAAATTGGTACCTCCTCTATGGAGGCCATTGGCAATTCTTATGGAAATTAAAATGTGTCTGTCCACTCTGTATTCCTCTCCTCCATAATATTGAATTACACCAATTACTTCCTCTGCCCCAAGCTATTACTATCCTGAACTTAGTGTTTATAATTCTCAGACTATGCATTTATACTTCTAAGATGTATTCATAAATGATATATTATCTATTAATGTTTTAATATTTAATATAGTATCCCATGATAAAAATTTCTTCTGAAACTTACTGTTTTTCCTGAATGCCCCTCGTCTTTTCTCTTCTGTGTTCTTTTATTTTTTTAAAGATCTTATTTATCTGAGAGAGAGAGAGCAAGCAAGAGAGAGAGCAGAAAGCAGGGAGGGGCAGAGGGAGGGGAAGAGGAAGAAAGAAGCAGACTCCCTGCTAAGCAGGAATTCCCCCCTCCCCTCAGCCCCATAATACCGGCTACCGGCAGATCCCTGGACCTCATGATCTGAGCTTAAGACAGGCACTTAACAGACCAAGTCACCCAGGCACCTCTCTCCTCTGTGTTCTACATGCCCCTTCTGCACCCACTTCCCCTACTAAGACCAAACCATGATCCCTGTTGGTTTTGGTCCTCCTTATGTTTCATGAAATTCACCCATTTGATGCATGCATCTAATTCATTTAGCTGTAGAAAATTCTAGTCAGAATAACACATATAATAAGTCATTTTTCTGTGAAGAACCTTTAAGTTTCTTCCCTTTCTTTTTTTAGTATATGTGCTGCCAAAGTGAGCACAAGATTTTCCCAATTCTTAACCACAATGCTGAGACGTTCTTGTACAGGCTTACTTCCTTCTGCACACGTGGCAGGTGTTTTAGGGCAGGGATACTCAAAGTGTGTCCCTAGACCAGCAACACTGGAACTACTCAGTTACTTGTTAGGAATGCAAATTCTTGGGTCCTACTCTCACAGAATTGGAAATTCTAGGAGTAGAGATTAGCAGTCTATCAGAAGAAGCCCTGCATAAGGTTCTGTTGCACACCAACATTTAAGGACCACAGCAATAAGGTATAAGCCTAGGAGTTGTATTGCTGCTTATGGACTATGCTCATCATTTCTCTATTATAGATTTTTAAAGTTATTTCCAAAATGCTTAAAACAATGTATAGGCAGGAGGCTTTGATACCTGATAGAGCAAGTAGAAGATAAATTATAGCACTGTGTTTTACTAGTTAAAACAGCACAGTTTTAGCATATAATAACATAAAGAACAATGGTACGAAATCAAAAGAACAGAAATAAAGCCAAATACATTTGTAAGTGTAGGTAAGAATATGGGGGCATTTTAGGAAAGATTAATTTTCCACTGAATCCTGTTTAGACAACTGGGGAGACATGTGGAGCAAGACAAAATGCGGTCCAGTTCTAGGTAAATTCCAAATCAATAAATTCAGGAGCTAGACATACAGGTTGTGCATGTGTGTTGTGTGTGTGTAACCAAAACAGTGGTAGGAGAAAAGAACACATGGAGAATCTTGCCCTCAGAATGAAGAAGGCCTTTCTCTCTAAAATTCAGAAGCCATAAAATAGAATTCAGTTTAAAAAAAAAAGAAAAACACCTTATAAGTGAAAAAAAAAAAAGACAAGGTAAAAATATTCAAATTACACACCTGGGAAAAATGTAATTCATATCACAGACAATGGGCAATTTACTCTATGGAAACATGGACAAAAGATATGAAAAAAAAAGGTTCTTCTAGAATAAAACACAAGTATCTCTCCAACATATGAAAAGATACCTAAATGTGTCTGTATTAAGAGAAACAAATTCAAGCAACAGTGACACAAAATTTGCACCTACTTGATAGGCTAAAATCCAAAATATGCTATGTTGACAAAGCTGTTGGAAAATAGTAACTTTCATGAATTTTTAGTGAGAGTCAATTGATACAACCATTAGAGAGACTATTTAACAGGATTTATCAAAATTAAAATGTATATACTCTTTGGTATCATAATTCTATTCCTAGGGTTTTATCCTAAATGCATATTATTATATGTGTGAAAGTGCTATGTACATGACTATTGTTGTGAAATTTTTTATAGTAGTAAAAGAGAAAACAACCAAAGATCCATTAGTACAGGGCTGATTACATAAATCATGGTATATTCACACAATGGCATATTTTGCAACTGCTAAAAAATTAAAAAAAGACCAGGAAATACTTTATAAATGGATTAATATGGATTAACTTGGAAAGAACTTAAAGATGCAAAAGAACATAGATTATATGCTACAAGAAGGGCATAGAAAATTCATTCCAGGTATATTTTTATGTTTGAAGTATGTGAATATGTTACCAATTCAAAATCATATGTGTCTATGTATATTTGAATGGATTTGCTCAGATTCTGTATTACAGAAATCAACTATACTACATTCTTTTAATATGGTATAATATTTAGTTGGTGATATCTAACAAAAGGGTTTTTATGTTGATAGTATAACTACCATATTCCACTTTCTAAAATTGATTTGAGAATATATTTCCTTTTCTGCATGACATTCTTTTTTTACTGAAGTAGAATTGACATTCAATGTTACATTAGTTTCAGATGTATCTGCATATTTGTAGTGATTTTTTTTTTTCCTGATGCTCTATTACATAGAATATATTCCAAAATACTACTTGTCTACTGGGAATTTTTTATAAAACCCTTCTGCGATCAGGGAATGATCTCTCTTACAGAATATTTTTACAAGTTGATTTATGTCAATTTATTCTTAAATATTACTTCTGATTAAAACCAGGGCTTTGACTTGGATGCCCCATTTTCCCCTTCCAAGTTCAAAAAATTTTCCATATTCCCAAATCATAGTTCCCCTTGGACCTCTCTCCTTTCCACTACTCCTTGCTACCAGACAGCTAGATTTCCCATTAATACACACTGAGAGATTTATTATGATTTTATAAATTTCTGATATTGAATTCTGATTAAATTATGAGCCAAAGTAAAATGTGTAAACATCTATTTTAGAAATTTGTGATTTTATCCAGAATTCTCAATGACTAACCTCAATTGCATCTACTTACTTTAAAGCAAGCCCATGGATGGTTTAGATCTAACAACTGACTTTCAACCCTTCCATTCTTGTTGGCTTCCACTTCTCTCAAGGACGCAGGAAGATTAGATGCAGGAACATTAACGAGTTTTTTTGTGGCTTCCAGGAGTCTAGCTGTACATCTGTCAGGATAGCATTCTGTGATGTTCTGTGATGCCTCCTCTCAGATTTTTGTTTTAATGTTAATATCTGAGGGATACATGCTCCCATCATCCTATTCAAAACTGATACTCTGGAATCACAAATCTTCCTTATCTTTTATATAGAGGACTGTGTGTATGTGTGTGTTCATTCTTGTATGTTATATTAAAAATTTTAAATTTATAATAGAAATATTTTTATGTAAAGATATAGATACACCCATTTACCAGATAGAAGCTTCATGGGATTAGGATTTTTTTCTTTACTTTTGTTCATTGCTTTATCTCCAAGTATCTAGAACAGTGTCTGGTACAAGAAGGCATTCAATGAACACTTGTTGAATGAATAAAATGTAATTTTTCATGGAACCCAAGAAGCCTTAGCATCTCAAGTTGTAAATCCAACTAGAATACATCTTCAGATGTAATTTAAAAATGGAGCTAAACTCTCTAACTTGGAAAGTTTCAATTCTATCATTTCTTTGATAACTATCCACTTTTTTTTTTTTTTACAAGAAATGTTAATGAGAAAGTCTGTTCCAAAACTGGACCAGTCTGGAAAAAGTACAAAGAAAAGAGGGACTCTGAAAAACAACCTGAGGGGTTTTGAAGGGGCAGGGGGTGGGAGGTTAGGGGAGCCTGGTGGTGGGTATTAGGGAGGGCACGTATCGCATGGAGCACTGGGTGTGGTGCAAAAACAATGAATACTGTTATGCTGAAAAGAAATAAAAATAAATAATAAAAAGAAAAAAAAAAAAGAAAAGAAAAGAGGGGCCCTGGAGGAAAGCAAGGTGAGAATCAACAACAACAACAGAAATGTAAATAAACATCCAAAGCTTTATAGGGTTATTATCAACAACAATAATGTCAATTGTATGATAAGTACTTTGGTTACAATTTCATTTTTCTAAATGTCCTCATCTGGATAAAATATACTCATGTGCCTACTGACTGAATATACTATCACTTGTTTTCAGTTTTAGCTGGAGATATTTGAGGGGGGAACCCTCCCAGCATGTCTGAAGACATTGCAGGATATCCTCCTCTAGAATCTTGAACCACTCATTCTATTAAGAGAGTTTCAAACATTTCTGTTCTGGGTTGTAACTTAAGTTAATTAAAGCTAGATTTCCTTGTGAGGATTTGCTAAATTCCCTCTGGACAGATGGCTTCTATATCCTCGGTTTCCTTCCTATGCTGATCTTTGATGGTCCTCCGCTGTGTGGCTCCCCTGCTATTTAACCTTGCCTCATCATGCTGTCATCCTGCTACAGGCGATTCTCTACAGATCAACCCCTACATAAATCTCTTTTACATAATTGCATCCAGAAATAATATTGAAATACTACATGTGAAAAAATATGAAGCAAAAAAACTTCATGAAATAGAATCATAAAAAATGTCCACTTTTTATGGCAATCTTTTTTTAAGAGTGTCCAATCAAAATCTTAACCCTTGTGAGTAACGATTACTAGTGTTGTGTGTAAAGTTGTAGAATGTGTGGCAAAGTGCTTGGCTTATAGTTCTTATTTTTAATATTGTGTCTCATTAAAGAAATTTTTAAAAAAATCTGGGTCAGTTTATACATATATGCATAATTATGAATATGCAATTTCTAAAAACAAGTGCTATTAACACAGTTAATGAATGCTTGTTGACTGATAGAATGAATAGTTATGTTATAAAGTTGGCTTTTTTTTTTTTTTTCTTATTACAACCCAGTTGTCTCTGCCTCAGCTTTCAGGAGACATCCTTCACTTTACCATAAATAGCATCATCCTCAACAACTGAATATCTGGTCTTGAAAGACTTTCTCCTCAGTATTTCTAGAATCACCAAGGAATGTTCACAGGCTCCAGAATTATTCCAGTTATCACTGCTACCCAGTGCTCTGTTCCTCATGGCAGACTTTGTCTCCTTTCTACTCTGGATCTCCTCCTACAGGCTGGAAACTTCTTCCCTCAGGCCACTGTGACTCTCCCTTTGGTATTTCATTCCAGCATGGGCCCAGTAGCCCCAAATCCCCGCAGCAAAGACCAGCCAACATGATTTAACAAGAATCTACTAAAGGTTTGGGTAGAATACAGTGAAATACACACACACACACACACACACACAATTGGATTAGACATATAAAATCTCTCAACATTCTTAGACCAGGCTATGCCACAGTTCCTCTTGGACAATTCTCAGTTGAGTGAGCGTTCCTTCAACCATCCTTAAAAGGACCACCACACCTTCCTTCCTGTATCTTCCTACCACGGAATCTAGACCACCATTCTCAGATGCCCCCCAAAAGGGTATTTGAACAACTCTTCCCAGAAAAAACAAAACCATTTACAATATACATTCTTGGAAGAATAGGGCTTTCTCTTCTTTAACCCCCACCCATTCCAGAACAGGATATTGGCTCTATCTTTGCACAGCATAAAGGCCAATTAACAGCAACAAAACTATCTTCCCCCCCCAAAAAGAACACATGATTCATCTGTGAGAAAAGCTACTTTCAGCTTTGAAATAATACTGACCAACTCACATACACTCACAACCACATTTATATTAAAGCCATCAGTATGACCAAATAGGAGTCCGGTTTATTCTACATCTGGTTCAATGAGATACTTTCTGATCATGTGGGGCACACTCCTATATTCTAACAAGAAAAATATTTTTGGGGTACATTTTCAAATGGTAATAGAAGAACGTGTCTATTCTTAAGAAAATGGTAAAATAAGAATTTTGTGATTATATTTTCAAGCCTCTTATTTAAAAAAAAAAGTAATAGTAACAATTATTTTAAATCATTTGAAAACCTTGGGAGGAAATGTCAGGATCAAACAAGCCAGCAGCTAGAAAATCTACTGCACCAGTATTTCTAAACATTGTACATTTGAATCATCAGGAGAAGTCCTGTAAAATAGTGATATGCGTGTCCTACCCCCAGTGATTCTGATTTGTGTGGGGTGTATCCTAAGCATATTTTTGTAAAACGCTCTCTAGGTGATTCTACCTGCAACAAAGATTGATAATCTGCATCAGAAAGGGGAGGGGGTGGGTGGTGGGGAACAGGATTACAGACCCTCCCTCTGAATGGTGTCAATAAATCACAAGTAAGTGGAACAAAGCACTTTCTGCATTTGATCAGGAAGACACACATTTTTTTCCCCCAGAATCTGAGCAAAAATTTACTTGTGTTGCTCTTCCCAGAAAATTAGAATTTTTAACTATATTTTTTTAGAAATTCATGTCTAAATCTATAATTCATCTTCTTTTTTCCAGAGGGGAAAAACAGGTCTAAAATTTTACATTTTAAAAGACTGATTTTAAAAAATTAAAAATAAATAAATAAGTAAACAAAAGACTGATTTAAAAATAAAACAACATGTTCTACTCTTGATCTGGTAGAAGTGAACATCTTGGCCAAAATAGCTCAACAAAAAAACTGAATTTGTATGAATGTAGCTAGTGGTATTTGTTAAATTGGAGGCCCTTCAGTGGGGATTTAAATGTTGAATTTCTAACTCATACACAGGGAACATAGTACCATTTCACAAATTAATATCATTTGTAAAATTTAAAGTTACTCAAGTTTTTGGTACAGTAGGGAATTAGGGATAGATGACATAGGAAGATACTGATTTATTGTACACCTTTGAGATATTTCACTTAATTTTCCAGAGTCTAAGCTGTTACCTAGAGAGCTGTGCACTACTGATACGCATACTAACACATGCTGATCAAACTTTCAGAAATACCCAGCTGCAGTGCACACTGATAATATAACTTGAATATTAGAAAGGGATTATCTTACTGTAGATATTTTCCCCCTTCAGAGACAGTTTGGATTGAGCCAAATAAGAAATTAGTTTTTGTATTAAAAGTTTATCTAATTATCTAGAAGTATCTATCCAGTTTTGCTTTGCCATCTGCTCTTAATTAGGGTATTCTACAACTTTGTAAAGGTTGTAAACTAACTTGTAAAAATCTGATAGCAATGCAAATTATTCCTGGCAAATAAAAATTAATGATAAATTTGAAAATGAATTTCTCATGTTAAGAAGAATTATTCCTCTCCATAGAGAGTATTGCAGCTCAAATGTTTTAGCTTTTTATTGGTTTATTTTTGACTTGTATGACATTAGTCAGTTGCATTATTCTGAATTCTTCAGAGAAATGACCAACAGAATGGAGATACACACACATATACACATGCACACAGAAGAGGGAGAGAGGGAGAGAGAAATTTACTATAAAGATTTGGCTCACAAGTATGGAGGCTGAAAAATCTAAGATCTGCTGTTAGCAAGCTGGAGACCCAGAAGAGACAATGGTACAGTTTCAGTCCAAGTATAAGAGCTTGAGAACCAAGAGAGCTATTGATGTAAGTGCCAGTCTAAGGCCAAGTGCAAAGACACGAGAAAACCAATGTCCCAGCTCAGAGATAAAGGCAGAGACATGGAATCCTTTCTTACTCAGTCTTTTATGCTATCTGGGCTTTTGACTGATTGGATGAAGCCCACCCACACTGGGAGAGAAACCTCCTTTACTCTCAGTCAACTGATTCAAATGTTAGCCTCACCCAGAAACACCTTTACAGACACACTCAGAAATAACGTTTAACCAAATATCTGGGCACCCCAGGGGTCAAATTGACACATAAAATCACCATCTTAACTGGTATCCATACACATCTCCTTGAACTACACTTCATCTCCAAATAAAGAGAAGGCCACACTCCATCTAAGATCATATAAATCCCCTGCATACAACCAGAAGTGCATTAATATCTTCCCCAGAAGAGAAGGTAAAGTCCTTGAGTGATGCTTACTCTTCTCCTCATTATCCCATAACTTAAACATTGTGATGTAAAATTAACAATAAATATTACGA
Organism: Mellivora capensis; assembly: GCA_004024625.1. Classification (NCBI taxonomy): domain Eukaryota; kingdom Metazoa; phylum Chordata; class Mammalia; order Carnivora; family Mustelidae; genus Mellivora; species Mellivora capensis. Next base: position 13,015 of record PISX010034813.1, read on the forward strand.
TATGAAGTTGTTGTGTCTCACATTACATGATAAGAAAACAAAAGTAGGAAAATAAAAAATATATATGGAAAATGCCTTTGTATATATGCATACAAAGACATATATGTATAAACACACAAAAATATTTATAACAAAACCAGGCGGAATATTCATGACAGTTATAGTCCTTATTTCTGTAATTGGTCACATGGTCATAGCTGGTATTTATAACTTTTATTCCTGTAGGGTCTGGGCCTTTAAGAATCCTGCCTGGAAGCAACCTCTTCGACCTCAGCCGCAGCAATGTTTTCCTAGGAACATCGCCAAAGGCAAGGGAAGCAAGGGCAAAAATGAACTATTGGGATTTCATCAAGATCAAAAACTTTTGCACAGCAAAGGAAACAGTTAACAAAACCAAAAGACAACTGACAGAATGGGAGAAGATATTTGCAAACGACATATCAGATAAAGGGCTAGTGTCCAAAATCTATAAAGAACTTATCAAACTCAACACCCAAAGAACAAATAACCCAATCAAGAAATGGGCAGAGGACATGAACAGACATTTCTGCAAAGAAGAC
>PISX010034814.1:0-13573 GCA_004024625.1 Mellivora capensis
GATGGATTCCTTTCTCACATTGAGGTCCCTCATCCATTTTGAATCTATTTTCATGTGTGGTGTAAGGAAATGGTCCAATTTCATTTTTCTGCAAGTGGCTGTCCAATTTTCCCAACACCATTTATTGAAGAGGCTGTCTTTTTTCCATTGGACATTCTTTCCTGCTTTATCGAAGATTAGTTGACCATAGAGTTGAGGGAAAGACAACTTCTTGATTTCTGTTTCTGGAGGCTTAACTGATGATTCTGCATTTCCAAAGCATCTTCTACCATCTTTCTTCTTGCTTCTTCCCAAAATAATGCAGGTTAATCTACATCATGTCCATGTGAGAAAGTCACTGGAGCTGGAAGAGTCAGGATGGCTGCCTTGGGTTTTCCTCTGCTTATTCCATAGGGTTCATAGGATAAAGCCTCATTGCCTCTGCTTTGGGAAAATGCAGAAGTCTGAGGCAATGCAAACTGCTCTCAATTCTCATTCAAGTTAGATATTAAGCTTTCTGGCAATAGTGTAAATGAGCATACAACTTTTTTAAAGTAGGCTTCATGCCCAATGTAGGGCCCAATGCAGAGCCCAACGTGGAACCACACATAAGGCTTGAACTCATGACCCAAAGATCAAGACCTGAGCTGATATCAAGAGTTGGACATTCAACCGACCAAGCCACGCAGATATACCAACATACTGTTCTCAAATTAAAGCACTCTGTTGGGATAACTATGAGGTCACACAATATAAGTAATCAGGAATACTTGTCTATCTGTGGCTAAGTTATATTTATGTACACTTATGTTTTTAATGCAGTGGGATGGACCCCTGTCCAACTCAGCTTGGTAACTGCTTTCTGGAATAGATGCTATTTAGAGCAGAGTGTAACCTGGTGGTTAAGAGCTCAAGCCTGAGTCAGACAGACTGATTTGAACTGGGCTCTAGACTATTTCTTGACCTTGGGCAAGTGCCTTAACTTTGTCCGTTTCCTCCAACTAAAAAATGAGGATAATTGTAGTACCTACTTTCTAGGAGTGCTTTAAGGATTATAAGATATACTCTATATAAATCATTCTGAAGGGCACCCAACACATAGTAAGTACTCAACAAATCTTAGCTATAGTCTTTATTTTTCCCTACCTTTCTATAAGAAAGCATTTTGTTACTGAATTGAAAATACCATATTTCCAGGTAAATAAAGGCATGGATGTAAGACACGTACTAACAAGGCTGATCTGCAGTTTCTCCCTAACTTGAACAATTCAATTTCCCCCATGAAGATTGTGTAAGGACTGTTAACCTGTTGTTATTTTGCAGAGGAAATCTGAGTACACAGATTTTTTCCGAATCGTTGCATTTAAGTTTCATACATATAAATTCTTTGGCGTCTTTCCTAGAAAAATTGGGCACTCTCTGGGGTGAGCTTGTGATTTCCAGATGCATTCAGAGAGCTCAATGCAGCTGTTATCTCCTACTGACCAGCCACAACTGGCTCCGATGTTCCAAACAGGATGTAGCCCTTGGGAGGGGAGTGGATTGATGAATGTCATATGAGTTAGCAAAGGCTTTCTTGAACTTACATCATGTTTAATTGTATCAAATGCTGTTCATTATGTGGTTAGGTTTGTGGTGTTTCTTGGAGGAAGGGACAAGGAGAAAAATTGCTGGCATCTGAAACAAAACCAGAAATCTCTGTTCATTGGGGACCTCAAATTAGACTTGAGTCATAGGATTGTCAAGTTGCTCATGCTGGAGTCAGCTGGGCCAAATGGCTTCACATAACACAATACATGCATTCTTATTTAATCTCATTGTCTCGTTGTTTTTTTTGTTTTGTTTTTTTGTTTTTTTTTAAAGGACTTAGTCTCAGAAAGCAAGATTTGGGAAGACTTAGGATAGCATTTTAGTTATGAACCTTAAAATTATCTTAGGAGTTTTTCTACATATTTGAAGGCTGTCCTATTGAATTTAGAGAAAATTCTGTGGTAATTCTTCTATAAAAGCGCCGGTGTATTCATGCAAAACCCACTTCTGGATGCCAGGATGATCCTTTAAAGAAGATGTGCTCTCAAAGTCCTTCCTATGGTGTTTGCCGCTTCCTTTTTAGGAAACCATCAGGAAAATATCAAGAGGAAGGCTCCTCACTGAAATATCCTCATTCTTGTTAGAGGGGACTGTAGAGCTCATGAAATCCAAAATGTAAGTCCTAACTCATGACATATGTAGTCTTATGGCCTTCCATACAAATGGAGACTAATAATGCACATGGGCTTCAATTCAGAACACTTCAGTTTTTACTTCGCCTCTGCCACTTATTAGCTGTATAACTTTGTGTAACTCTGAATCTCAATTCAACCTGAAACATGAAAAAACAGCACTTACCTCCCAAATTTCAAATACCCTGTGAGTACATACTAGGAGTGCGCCACCCTGCATTGGGATGAAGAAGCCATAGACCTCATCTGCATGAGCCACAGTCTCATACTATCAAACTTTGAATGAGAAAAGATATACAAAACTCCTCTGGTATGTTTTGGCTCTCAGCATTAATTGGTTTCAACTTAGCAATGTCTTTCCAAACCTGTAGTTTACATTGGCATTATGGCATTTAATGAAAAAGGGACTATGCGCTGGGTGGTAGGCAAAGCTTTTTAACAACCTTTCTTCTTTTTTTTTTTAATATTTTATTTATTTATTTATTTGTCAGAGAGAGAGAGGGAGAGAGAGCGAGCGAGCACAGGCAGAGTGGCAGGCAGAGGCAGAGGGAGAAGCAGGCTCCCCGCCGAGCAAGGAGCCCGATGTGGGACTCAATCCCAGGACGCTGGGATCATGACCTGAGCCGAAGGCAGCCGCTTAACCAACTGAGCCACCCAGGCGTCCCTTTAACAACCCTTCTGACTGCCTTTCAGTTTCAGCTAATTAGACATTGGGCCATGGATAGGCATGGGGAGAGAATAGGAGCAGCCATGGGAAGATATATTTTGGTAACAAAACATTTTTTTTCTATTTTTAATAAAAGATTTTTTTTTAAATGAAAGTTGGGGTGCCTGGGTAACTCAGTCCTACTCCTGGTTTTGGCTCAGGTCATAATCTCAGGGTCATGTCGGCCTCTGTGCTTAGCAAGGAGTCTGCTAGAGATTCTCTCCTTCTCTCTCTCCCTCCCCTACCTTCCCTCCCCCAGCTCACCTACTCTCTTTCTAAAATAAATAAATAAAATACTTTAAAAATAAACTAAAATAAAATGAGTTGTTCAAGGGCAGAAAGGGCAACTATTGGACTTCAGTTGTTTCTTGTCAATGGACCTATTTAATCAGTCCAGAGAGTCTGGGTAATATTCCCATTGACCAGGTTTATGGCACTGGAGATAATCACGCTGGGATGATATAGGTATTATCAATGCGCTTTTCCTAAACTTCCTCACTGGCTCATGACCATGTCACATTTGTGCTCCTGGAAGGACATTTTCATCTCCTTGGAGGGGAGAAGAGTCAGAGAGGAAACACTTCAAATGAGTAGCAAAGCACAAATGCCTTAGACCAAAAATATGACAGAAGGTCCAATTAGGCAAAACCAATAGATTTTCTCTTATCTACTCCTTATTTCCACTTTCAACTACACTTTAAAAAATATATAAACTACGACCTTTAATGAAAAAAAAGAACTGAAGGAGAAGCAAGAGGGACAGACACTGATGAGACTCTCAGAGAAAGAACCCTGTGATCTGGGTGACTGGCTGGCTCAGTAGGTTAAGTGTCTGCCTTCAGCTCAGGTCATTATCCCAGGGTCCTGGAATCAAGCCCTGAGGGGGAGCTCCCTGCTCAACAGGGAGTCTGCTCCTCCCTCTGCCCCCTCCCTGCTCATGCTATTTCTCGATCTCTCTCTCTCTCTCTCCTCGCACACACTCTCTCTTACAAATAAATAAATAAAATCTTAAAAAAAAAAAAAAAGAACCCCGTGTTCTGACATCCTGGTGCATAGGCTCAAGGTCACTTTTTCTGGAAAGCAAGTAATAGGGTTTTTCATGCCCTCCCAGTACAGTGCATATCTGTTGAGAATGTGACCCCAGGGTGGATATGGAGAAGCAGTTAAATATTGATATATCTCGGGGCACCTGGTTGGTTCAGTGGGTTAAGCTTCTGTCTTGGCTCAGGTCATGATCTTAGGGTCCTGGGATCAAGCCCCACATCAGGCTTTCTGCTCAGCAGGGAGCCTGCTTCCCCCTCTCTCTCTGCCTGCCTCTGCCTACTTGTGATCTCTCTCTGTCAAATAAATAAATAAAATCTTAAATAAAATAAATAAATATTGATATGTCTCGAAAGGAGGCACCGGAGGTAGATGAGAATGAATAGCATTTGGTATGTGGGTGAAGAAGCCAGAGACCAGTAAGACCCAAGATAGTGTCTTCACAGACTTAAGTGTGCAAAGGCAATTTCTGTGAAGAACTGATCTCCATTGTAGTAGATTCCAGCGGGGTCTGGACACCCCAGATGCTGTCATACCAGGTACTCCCTAGACCGTGGTACACATTCTAGGGACAAAGAGGGAAACAAGAACTCCTGTCTCAACTGACTGTAAATCTGAAAATGACTAAGAATTGTGTGAATCATCTTTCAAAGATGAGTCAGAATAAGAATTTGGAATTCAGACTGATATATAAAATTAATTGGGTAAAATTGTAGTTACATTTAATTTTACTCTGTTTATCTTCTGAGAAATTGATATAGTCTAACTTTCCAGTTCTCTTAAACCCTGAGTACCTAGAATTAGAGATGTAAGCCTAAGCTTTTGGTATTAGTTGTCCTTCTCTGACTGCCTTTATTAATTGGCTTTTGTTTTACAGTTTTTTTTGTGACTTTTATTCTGTCACTTTAAAACTCTTTTTGAAAATATTATAAATAAAAACAAATTTGGGCACTGGACCCAAGATCTCTGGCTGATTATGATGAGGTTTGATATCGGTTTTCACATGAAAATAACCTTTTTAAAACAACTTAGTAAAAGATAGCCCACAAAACTGAAAAATACACATAGCATCAATATGTGGTTGGCTCATGTTTGTTTTCCTGACAAAAGCTAAAAAGTGCATTGCTGACTTAAACAGACTGTGTGTACCCAGGGCCTCACTTGTTGGCTAGTGAACCTGGACTATAGTGAACCTGGTCACTCTTAAAAGAAATGAAAAAATGAATGGGATTTTACGAGTGAAGTACTGTCAGAGGACTGGCAACAGTTTATGCTTAAAAACTCACTTCTCCATCAACAGCACCAGTGGTAGCAGGCACAGAAAGAATGAATGCATCCTTAGTGGCCTGCCAGGTCCAAGGGCTAGCTGGAAAATAAATGCTGAATGGGAAATAGGCTGCTTAAGTCCATTGTTCCCTGGTTGTCACCCTCAGGGACTGCAGGGAGGTACAGGCTGTGTGCCTAAATAGGGTGGGTGGCCAACGGAAGCCCCTCCACCCCTCGAATATGCATATGAAGTATGGACTGTCTGCCAAGGTCAGGAGTACAAGATAAACCTCTGTGTATAATCATGCTAACATAAAAACGGGGGATTAAAATCTCATTTAGACGTTGTGAGGGGGATGAAGCGAGAAGACCAGAGCAGAAGGCAAAGCAATGACCTGCACGTGTGTCTTTTGCTAATGACTTTTATTTAATCCAAGCTTCTTGATTTGAGGATATCGATGCTGCTCAGGAGCAAAGCCGCTTGTTGTAAAAAGCTGGCACAAAAGCACCATTCTGCCCCAACAGGAGTGCTCTGCTCTGCCCTGGTGAAAGGACTTCCAGCTTTTGAGGCCGAATCCCTCCCCTTCTAGCCTGAAGGAGGCAGCAGCTCAGTGAGCGTCTTTTTTCATTTTTCTTTCCTTTCTCTCTTTCCTTCTTTCGTTCTTTCTTTCTTTCTCTTTCTTTCTTCCCTTTCGAGATTTTATTTATTTGACAGGGAGAGACACATAGCGAGAGAGGGAACACAAACAGGGGCAGCGGGAGAGGGAGAAGCAGGCCCCCCACTTAGCGGGGAGCCCGATGTGGGGCTCCATCTGAGGACTCTGGGATCTTGACCTGAGCCGAAGGCAGACACTTAACCGACTGAGCCACCCAGGCGCCTCTGCGCTGTCATTTTTTCAAGATCCACAGGCACGTGCGTCTTGTAATGACACTAGATAGAAAGTATGAAAACCCTTTCCTTAACATATTACTTTACTTGAAAACAACTACTTCTTTTGACAGAATTAAAGGGCAACATGTTTAGGGAACGAGATGACATTACTCTGAGTGCCGCAGCAAGACCTGTAGAGAGAAAGAGGCATGCCTGTCCCACTCTGGCACTAGACCATCTAATCTTCCTCCTAACCCTGATCTTTGCCCTTCCCAGCTCCCGACCTGGTTGGCACACTGTATGTTCCAGCAATTGATCCTCAGGAGCCAAAAGGACACCAGATAACAGTTAGAGAACCAACACAAACATTTGGGTTTCTTGATTCCTTGTCTGGTGCTTTTTTCCACTTCACTGGGTTCTGACTCTCTGATTTCTGCCTCCAACTCCCAAACTCCAAGCCCCAGTTGAGCTGCAGATATAAATGTAAATTCTGGGGGAGCTTGCCTAACAGTTATTGTTGAATTCTAATAAAAAGATCACTGTTGCTCCATTTAGAGGATTTTTGCAAAATGATCTCTCAGAGTTTCTGGGATATGAAAGGCAGAAGCAAAGCAAAATGTCAACATTAATTTGATATGGCTTTTCGTTGAATGCAAAATGGTTCATTAAAACCTGAAACAGGTGGCAGGTTTGGCAGCCCACCGGGTGTACGCTATGGACAGATTTATTATGCCTTTCATTTTAAAATATTTATGCAGAAACTGCCTCAGTGAGATAAATTATCCTGTTCACAAGAGCATTCTGTTCAAGGCTGCTATGATATCTGCCATATCAATCAAATTATGCAATGAAAACTTACCATCAATTTTATAATCATCATCAATTATTTGTAACTTAGGAAACTCTTTTCATTACTTCTCCATTTTAATTTTGGAGTCTTCTAGGCAGCTTTTACCTAACAGTGGGAGATAGGGCCACAAAGTGGGGACTGAATGCAAGATATCACCGCAGTTTCTCAGGTTCAGAGTGAGAAGACATTTCAAAGCAAATATAATTATGCATGAATAGCATGGCTCTACCCATCCTGTATGATGATGGCTCTGGGTAGACAGGACCGTGTAAACATCAGAGGCATGTTCAAACATCAAATGAGGTGAGCCATAAGCCAATTCAAGCTCAGCATCATGCCAAGTGAAGCAAAGGCCAGCCTCCACAGTCATTATTGAGTCCTTCAATAATTGCTATCAGTCGATAGGCTCACTACCATCACTTATCCAGGAGCTGGAAGTTTCAACTGGCAGCATCTGTCATCTGACAAAGGTTGGGCTCATCAACTGTAGATATTACAGGACATATTCTCTTGAAGAATATCCAGAAATGGTTCCCCCACAGTCTAGTCTCTCACAGATCTTTGCAGGATCTTTTGGTCAGTGTGGTGTCTGGAGTTCCACACACATTACCTAACACAGGAGTCTGCCAGCTCCTTTCTGATCATCCTGACCTGCTAAGGTCACTTTATAAGATGAATGCCAAATTTCTCATGAGCACACTTCTACAGAAAACATCCAGAGAGGCCCCGTAAGGGGAAGTGATACAACTTGCATTTATTTGGACTCCTACTCACTTCTGTTACGGAAGTCCTGATTATATTTACTACTATCTTAGCAGAGTATCTCGGGGGCAAGTACATCTTGGTTTTTCCACTGGCCTCTGATGTAGAATTGCTCTCATCCTTCTGCTCCATGCAGCTTTTCAGTCTTCACTTCTGGCATGGAAGGAGGCTCACCAACCTTTCCTTCCCTTCTTTCCCTCAACAGAATTGCTCTCTCCCCCATGGTGAACCACGTCATGTATCTTTTTTCAAGGCAACGGTCAAAAATAACCTTCATGAAGACTTCTCAGCCCAACTCTCTGATTATAAATTGTTATGGATGACCTCTTAGCCCCTGTGAGGAACCCATGCAACTCTAATTGGCAAGATGCACATTTCTGGGTGTGGCTATTTTTGGTTTTGTTTTTGTCCCATCAACCATTAGGAATTCTAGACAAACAGTAACAAAAAGCCTACCTCAAGATAGATCCTTTGGGTGAATTCGAGATGGTTATAAGAGTGTTGGAATGTGAGTAATCACTTCAGGGTTTCTGAGGCTAATCCACATATATCCTGCGTAGGCAATATTATGCAGAAGGACACATTTTACATGACCATGAGAGGTTCCACTAGCCCACTGATTTTCACTATTAAGGTGTCAGAAAAACATAGGACTTGGAGTCAGAAAAACTGAGTTCTAATCTCCACCATCTCTTCACCTAGGAGCTTTGCCATTGTAAGCCCTTCCTGGTCTTAGAGAAGGCTCAGCTTTTTCATCTATAACATGTGCAAAATGGCATTGGCTGTGGCAACCTTCAAGGGAGGTTGACTTAGGTAAGGTATGCATGTATTTGTATAGTAAAGAACGAAGGAAGATATTATATTATTATTATAACCACACATCAGCCAAAAAGATTTTGTATTATTCTGGGATAAATGATAAAATGACACAATTCATGTAATCTTTTAGAAGTGAATACAAATAGTCTGAGTTTACTACTACAAGGGGGTGTTCAGCAAGACTAGTTGCATTTGCCTGCTTAATCCCTTTTAATTAGGCTGACGTTTAGATAAATGAAATTTACTATTTCTGCTAGAGCAGTGGTTCAAAAAGTGTGATCCCTGGTCCCAAAGTACCAACAGCATCTCAGAACAGTAGGAGAAATTGCACACTTTGAGGCTTTATACCAGACCTACTAAATCAGCTTTCCAGACAATTCTGATGAATGCTAAAGACTGAGAACTGTGTCTTGATCAGTAGAGTGAGGTTTTAGTCCAGGTGCCATTAATTGTTGGGTAGGCTTGGCGCCCAGGCAAGGATAAGACATCATGAAATTCTGGGCATTAATAACAACAGCAGCAAATTATTCCAGATTTTTAGTCAGTGCAGATTTCTTATGATCTTAATATTTCCATTGAATATAAACTATGCAACAAAGTATGATGATGATGATGACGATGATTTTTAGAGAGCATGAATGGGGAAGGGAGAGGCAGAAAGAGATGGGGAGAGAGTCTCTTAAGCGGGGTCCACACTGGAAGCATGGAACCCGAGGAGGGGCTCAATCCCACGACCCTGAGATCATGACTGGAACCAAAATCAAAAGTCAGATGCTTGACTGACAGAGCCACTGAGACGCTTCCAACAAAGTATGATTTTTTTAAACCTTTCTAGGTTTCTGCATAAGTGTATTGCTGACCAGGAAACGAGATCCGGGGATTCTAAAAATATGGCTCCTGCAGTTGTAAAGGCAAAGACCGAGTCTAAGTGACTGAATGCACTAGACCAAGTTTCATCATCAATTCTCAGAGTGACTTAAGGCAGGCCAGCCTTGGAGTGCTCAGACGTCCCCTCTGGTGAAGTGAAACAGTTGTTCTAAAATGTCCTCTATGCACTTTTCCAGCTCTCCTTGTCTGACTTGGAGATTTCTTTCTTCTTTCTCTTTCACACCCATCCTGAAAATTCCATTCTTAGAACAGAACAGAAGCCCAGAGAGAGAAACACTGGCTGAGAAGCAGAAGAGGGGGAAAAAAAAAAAAGGACACAGGGAAGTTTCATTTCCCATGCCATGGAGTAATTAAAACAAAATCATAGGAAGTAACCAAAATCCAGGTCTAAATGAAAATGAAATGGTACCAAATTTTAAGAATTATACAACAAACTGTGTTCATCCTTTGAAAGGAACCTGCCAATATAGAAATGATTTAAGGGCTTTCAGTATGGTTATGAAGGGGAATTGTCCCAAATAAGGACAGCAATGTGCAAGTCTGCAACAGGGAATCTTCGAGCTCAGGCCACTAAAGGGAGGTAGACCTTGAACAAAAGGAAGGGCACAGGGCAACACAGCTGCTACATACTGCACAAGCTCCTTGCATAAGCTCATCTTTATCTTATTAAAGGAAAACCTCTTCTCCAGCTTATTCTGTCAAAACCATGTCATGGCAACTGACTAGCTTCCTAAGGGTAAAACTCACACTCTAAAGAAGTGAACTGAATGTTTACAAGTGCCCTTAGAGAAAGGATGACATGAATTCAGTATATTAGTAAAGATAGCATACCATTACACCATTATGGTTGCAGAACATCAAACTACCAGACCTAATGAAAATAAACACCCAGCAGGGGAAATATGTAATTACACAAAGAGGAACAGCTAGCCTCTGAATGCTAGAATTCAGTATTTTCCACTTGCACTTTCCAAATATTTTTAAAGTTTTCCCTCATTTGATCAACACTCAGCAGCCAATGTTTCCTTGCCATGGAGAAATCCACACAGTCATTTCTTCCTGGACCACCAGAATCCAACTGGAATCAGAAGTCTGCCTTTCTTATTTGTTTGGCAACAAAACTGACTGCTACAACAGATGGGTCAGCTGACTCAACAGCCAAGATTTGCCTGCCGATATAGAGGAATAATCAGGCCGGTGATGGGAAAGATTCTATCGGAACTCACTGCCAAGATCAATTTCTGCAACCTCAACCAAGGGCGGGGTGGGTGAGATGGGTGAGGAAGGATACTCAAATACAGGCACTCCCATTGGGTGTCGCCACTGTGACATGAATGTATAAACCATGCTATGACTGAAACAAAGTCATGAATCCCCAGTTATAAAGTCCCAGTTAAGAAACCATTTAGCATAAGAAGTTCTACAGAAAATCCCCCTTTCAATTGCGTAAACATACAGTTGATCCTTGAACAATATGAGGGCTTAGGGTGCTGACTCCCCAAGTAATCAAAAAATCTGCATCTAATTTTTGATTCCCTCAAACTGAACTACTAATAGCCTACTGCTGATCAGAACCCTTACTGATAACATAAAGTCGATTAACATGTATTTTGTGCTCTATGTGTTATATACTGTATTCTTACAATAAAGTAAACCAGAGAAAAGAATTTGTTAAGAAGCTCATAAAAGAAAATATATTTACGGTACTGTCCTGTATTTATTGAAAATTCATATATAAGTGCAGCTGTGTGGTTCTAAATCCCATTATTCAAGGGTCAACTGTACTGGAGCATGTAAAAAGTATTCTGGAAAACTTCAGAGGAAAAAGACAGAACTGGATGCCTTGTACTCAGAGCTCCAACAAAAAAGAATGTCGCAAAAGCCTCTGTTTATTTATAGCTCCCAGTTTTCTCATCCACAAGCTTTGTTGAATCATTTCTATTCACTTATACATTCATTAGTTTACTCATATTTGATTTGACAAATATTTATTTCACAGCCTACCTGGAGCCAAGTTATTGGGATATGGAAATTTGAATATAGTTTTTGATTTCTTAGAAGAAAAGAGGCAAGCAAATGTAATATAGTAATTTTTATAATTGACCAATGGACAAAGTACAGTGGGAATACAGAAAACAGATCATTTAATTTCTGCTGAGAAGGGCAGAAAGACTTAGGGAAACCAAATCTAGAAAGGTAGGATGGTTCAAGGAAAGAGCAATCTAATCAAAAGTAACATCAAGTGCAAAGGCACTGAGGCATAAAAGACAAATGTGTTCCCCAAATCAAAAGGAGTTCATAATTGATGAAGCAAAACACAAGGTGCCATCTAAGAATGACTAAGACAGGGGGAGTAATGAAGGGCTCTGTATGCCATACAAAATAATTTAGAGTTTATCTTGTCAAACAGTTGTTCTTAATTGTGTATGACCTAGAGATCATTTTCAAACATTCACCTGGGCCCAAACTCAAGAGATTCCAATTTCATTGGTTTGGGATGAAGCCTTTCATCTAGATTTTCTTAAACTTCCACAGATCATGTTGCCTGTCCCTACTTTAGGCTCCTAGGAACCACTGAAAAATTGTGAGTATGGGAAGGCCATAATGAGCTTGAATGTTGGTAGGTCCCTTTGTGAGGAATGTAAATGAAATTTTGCAAGTGATAAGAAAGATACTAGGCAAGAAGTGGTTTCAGAGGCAATGCAGAATTTCAGGCAAGAATGAATGAAGTCCTGAAGACATGGCAGGAAACAAGGTAAGTGGGCTTAAGAGAAATGATGGGAATTCAATCACTAGAAAGTGGTGACCTACAATTACATTCTCTTTGGTGACACCATTCCCCAAGAAAGGAGACATGGGGTGGAGGAAAGAAGAAAATGAATTGAAGTTCTCATCTGCTTAGTTGGTTGGGTTCAGAATGTAAATTATGTAAGAAACTAAGAAGGTATTAATTTAATATTTCCATACTGCTTTCTCCTTTGTTTGCAATGTTGGTAATTTGGGAGTGGTTTTATTTGAATTGGCTAACACAGCATTTATTAAGATTTCACAATTCCAAACACCAGGGGCAAGCTGCAATTCTAACAATTATTGTCAAGTAAATGTCAAATAGAATCACTCTGTCCTCCTCTTGAGGTTGGGAGGATACTAAGAAGGCATCCTCAGAGAATTTTCCCCAATCTTCTTCCCTCTCTCTGCTGGAACCACTCAGCACTATGGTCTGTATTCAGCTGCTTGATGCAGCCAAACATACTGAGAAGCGTGTTGGGTAAAAAAAGGTAGCTGAGTTACAGAATACTCAAATAGGAGAAACCATTCTTGGGACAGAATCAGAGTTTGCAGCCACCCCAACCCAACCCAGATAAAAATTACTTTCCATGGCTTCACATCCATTCTCTTCTCCTTCTACTTTTCCTGACCCCCGTCCAAGAGTCAGTGTTCTGGGGACCAGTCCTGAGGCCCCAATAAAAGGTATTGACATATTTTCCTATACAGTTGGAGAAGCTAGTTCACCAATATGTTGAATTTATTTTTCCTGAATTGCTGAAAATATCTACATATTTGATTGTGTTCTTCATTATAATATCCTCATGTGCAGAAGTAGATACATTAAAATATTTTTCTGTCATTATCTCCTATGGATAGTTCAGCCCACTAAAATATATGATTAGCTTGAAACTTCTCTGGTATTACACAGGAAAACTTGTGTACTATATGTTTGAAAGTAAAGTGCCAATGCAGGCTACCATTTTTATCTTTTTATCCAGATTATATATTTGAATGTTTGCAGTCTTGGTGACTTGCAGTGTTTTTATTTGAATAGGCTAACATAGGTTCTGGTTCAACCTGTCCCCTAAAGTGAGCTGATTACCTACCAAGGAACTCCGATCACTCATGAAATCAGCCTGAGATCAAAATTCTACTCGTCAGGATCTCTACGGGGGCAGAAGACGCCAGTGGGCAGGTAAAGCCGAGCAGGAACACCGGACTGGTATTGGAAGATAAACAAAAGGGGGAGGGAGCCACCAGAGGAGACGCATTGGGAAGTAATACCCCAATACGAGAGTCCCCTAAGACTGGGGACCAGCATTAACTTGAAGACCGATAAAAAGCACTCAAAAAGAGAAAAGATCATAGGGTGAAATTGTGGGAATTGGAACTGTTAGGGA
>PISX010034815.1:0-13572 GCA_004024625.1 Mellivora capensis
CTCGGCCAGTCTCCCGACCCAGCCTTGCCCTGCCCCAGAGCCTCGGTCTCGCACTGTCGGGGAGAAAACCGGGGCCCCGCTGCCCGGCTAGGGGACACCCACCCTCTGAGCACTTGGCTCTTGCGCGCTGGTCCTTGTCGCTGCCGCACCCCGGCCTTCTGACACTAGTGGGGATGCACCAAGGGAAGAAGAGGGACGCGGAAAACCCCTGCCGGTGGCCCCGCATGGCCACACCTCTGCCTCCTCCACCAACAGCCTCCCTGGCTTCCATGCCTGTGGGTAGCGGGGACCCACCTTGAAGCCTTCTTCCGTGGCAATGAGGAGCACTTCGAAAGGCTGCCCGTGCTGGAAGGGAATGCCTGAGCCGCGCTCCTCTCGGCCCCAGGTGCCCTGCTCCAGGGTGTTGAAGACCACCGTGGATTGATCCAGGCGGGGATTGAAATGCAGGGCGGCCTCACTCCCTGGGGCCTCGCTGCACAGCAGGTTCACATAGAACCTGGTAGTTGCGGGTCGGGGGAGTGGGGTGAGAGATACACCGTCAGAGGCCGAGAACCACCAAATCAAGATGAAGAACCGATGGACTGGACTCTCGGGGGCAGGATATACAAATTTACTGAGAACTGAGAATGTTAAAAACACAGAAGGAGGATTGTGGACTGGTGGCTACGACCAATTTCAGGGCATCCAAAAATTTGTGGGGACCCTGGACACACATCAACCTACAAGAAGATCACGGTGCTATGGCTTGGGTCCCCCTCATTTCCAAAGCTTCTAAGAGCTGCCATGAATCATGGTGCCAATGGCCAGGGTGCTCCCCATTCCTAAGGGCTAGGAACAATACCTCGGACCCCATTATTCCTGGCACCATAGATTCCCAGAAATCCCACAGTTCCCAAGCCAGGATGTCTTGGGTTTCCCAGATGCTCAGGGCACCTCCAAATCACAGGACATGTTTGCAGAGTTCCTGGGGATTCAGACTGGGAGTCACAGGACTATAGGGAGGAACCCTGAGACTACCTTGGGTCCCCCAGATGCTCAGGACACATAGGGACCCCAGTGTGTACACAGCCATGGGGCAAATCAGTGAAGACATGAGATTCCAGAAAGTCAGTGACACCCTGGAGATTCCAAGACCTTGGTGGACATAGGTGGCTCTGGCTCCCTTGAGTCTGGACTGGAAAGAGTCAGGTCAGCTTGTCCTACCCTTACCACATGGGCCTGGGGTCTCACCTGCCAGCCTTTTCCGGGATGACACCTCGGATCCTCATCACAGTTCCCACTCGGATGCCCTCAGGCAGCGAGGTCTTGTGGGGCACGTTCTGCAGGACCAGCGGCGGGGAGATCCAAGGGAATCAGGGACGCACATGACAGAGACAGATGGGTCAGCCCCAGGGGAAAAACGGTCAGAACCCACACCAGCAGAATCACTGAGAAGAAAGGTCACAGAGAGAAAGGAGAGAGAGAGCCAGACCCAGGCAGAGGTGGGGACAGAAACGCAGAGAAGCCACAGAACAGAGAGAATCCAAGAGCAGATGGGAACATTGGGTTGGGTTGGGTCAACCTAAGAGCCACAGCCCAGACACCTCCTAGCACACCCCAACACCCCCTCTCTCCTTTCAAACACGAGACCTCAGGCGGGCCCAGCCCCTCCCCTATTCCCAAACAGCCTTGAGTCCAAGACCCCCAGCCCCAGGGCCCCAAGGCACTCACAGAACTCCCTGCCATGGCTGGGACAGTGGGGCAGACAATGGTGCTGGTGGGGATGGCTGCTGGGTCCTTAAATAAAAGCAGGGCGTGGCAGGCCAAGCTGACTCACCCCCTCCCCATTTCCACACCCACCACCCACACCTGGCACAGACCCTAGCCCTGGGGCCACCTGGCCCAGAACCTTCTTTCTGGAACTCCTGCCTTCCCTCCATTCCCAAGTGTTCCCAGGTGCGCTGCCCCCTCTCCTTTCAGCTAATGATGAAGACAGCTCCTAAGGAAATACGGGGAACAGAGGGGACTGAGTGAGCCACCACCCATCCAGTCCTTTCTTCCTGCTGCTTAGAAGCAAGAAAAGAGGGTTTTGCCCATTTTATCTTAGGAGACTTGGCCCTGAGCGGCCCTGCCAGGGGGCTGGGTTTCCGGGCCCCCCTCCCAGGCTGGGACCTGCTGCCCAGGGCTGAGGCTGCGGCCCTGACAGGGACATGCCCATTTGGGCCCCTGACCCTGGCCTCAGCCACAGCTTGGAGAGGGGTTCTGAGGGACAACGGGTTCGCCTGATGGGCGGCGGTGCGACCCTGAGGCCTAGAGCAGTGCCTGGCACACAGGAAGGGCTCTGCGAATGCAGGGGAAAGAAGGAATGGAAAAGGCCCTGTGCCATTTTGGAGGCCTCAGGGCGCACCTGTGCACACGGGACCCGCTTGCGCTCTCAGCTGAAGCCCAGGCTCTGGGGGTGACGGTCATCCCCATTCTACCACCATGGACACTGAGGCTCAGGGAGGGGAGGTCCTTTGCCCAAACCTGCAGGCTGGGTGCTACCATGTAGCCGCTGTGGCTCAGCCTTTCCTCCTCTCGGGCACTTTGTGTCTGGCATTTTCCGTCCCTATGAGTCAGTGCCCTAGTCCCCCTCCTGGGCCCTCTGGTTCCCATACTCTCTCCCAGGTGTCCCTGTCTGCCTCTAGCCTCTAAAGCTCTGTCTTGTGACGCCTGAGTGGCTCAGTCGGTTCAGTGTCTCAGCTGTTGATTTCACTCAGGTCATGATCTCAGGGAGGTGAGATGGAGCCCAGTATAGGACTCGTGACTGGCCAGAACCTGCTTAAGATTCTCTCTCTCTCCCCCACCCCTCGCTGCTCAAATAAGTTAATGAATGAATGAAAAAGTGAATCAATCAGTCTATCTATCTACCTACCTATCTCTGTCCTGTTGCATCTCCCCCAACTGCTGCCACTCTCCCAGCTAGCGCTCAGGTCTAGGGAGCACAGGGCACCCACACCCAGACCCAGTTGGAGGATAACACCATGGAGCCCTCTTCCACCCAGGTCCCATAGCCCAAGACTCCAGAAGAGGAATCCAGGATAGGACATGGCGGGAGGGCAGAGGGTGAACGCTGAAAGATGCTTCTGGGAGGCAGGGAAGAGGCAGAGTGAGGGAGCTGTACAGAAACCCCTCCTAGCAGCCCCGCAGCCCTCCCCCCACCTGCACCACCCCACTCCCATCCCCCACTCCTGCCCCACCCCACAGGGGGAAAGAGCCCTGGGACAGAGGACAGAATGGAAACTTTGGGTGGAGACAACCAGACTCAGAACCTGATCCACCACCTGACTGCCCCCCCCAGGCTTCCCAGACTCTCCATCCCTCCACCACACGAGGCCGCCAGGTGGGGGCACATTCTGGGAACCAGGGCCTCAGAGAGTGAGGCTGGGCAGTTGTGTTGGGCCTGGCGGGTATAACAGAAGCACCCCCATTTTGCAGAGCAGAACACTGAGGCCTGGAGAGGAGCAGCTTCTCATCCTAGGCCACACAGCAGGGTGGGTGGGGTGGGGTCTGGGCGGGAGGCCTGGGTGTGGCCCAGGACTGGACATCAGGACTTCCAGAAGAGGCCACAGGGGGCCTGAGGCTGGAGCCCCAGCCCCTGATCGGGTCCCAGAATGATGGCCAGGGCAGGGTGTCCACTCTCTCGGCCCCCTTCTCTGGGGCTCCGGTGCCAGCGACTCAGCCTTCTCCTGAGCTCTTCCTCTGGCTGGATATTGCTTCACACGCTGCCAGCCTGCAAGTCCCAACGCGACTTTGCTGTTTGGCTAAATGTTAGCATTCATCTCTTATCACCGTGATCGCCGGCTCCTTTCTCAGAACTCAGAGATGCGCAACCTTGCCGGCCCCTATTCTCCGGCATCCATATTCTTTTTTTTTTTTTTTTAAAGATTTTTATTTATTTATTTATTTGACAGGCAGAGATCACAAGTAGGCAGAGAGAGAGAGAGAGAGAGAGAGGAGGAAGCAGGCTCCCCGCCGAGCAGAGAGCCCGATGCGGGGCTTGATCCCAGGACTCCGGGATCATGACCCGAAGTGGGTTAAAGCCGAAGGCAGAGGCTTTAACCCACTGAGCCACCCAGGCGCCCCCCCTTTTTTTTTTTTTTTAAGATTTTATTTATTTATTTGACAGAGAGAGAGAGATCACAAGTAGGTAGAGAGGCAGGCGGAGAGAGAGGAGGAAGCAGGCTCCCTGC
The DNA here is from genome assembly GCA_004024625.1 of Mellivora capensis. NCBI lineage: Eukaryota > Metazoa > Chordata > Mammalia > Carnivora > Mustelidae > Mellivora > Mellivora capensis. The sequence continues at coordinate 4,212 of PISX010034815.1, forward strand.
TGAGCAGAGAGCCCGATGTGAGGCTAGATCCCAGGACCCTGGGATCATGACCCGAGCCGAAGGCAGAGGCTTTAACCCACTGAGCCACCCAGGTGCCCCCATTCATATTCTTCATATCAGTTCTGGAGTATCTTCTGGAGTTTTTTTTTTTTTTTTTCATTTCCAAGTAGTATTGAATGTGTAATTTCCCAATACTCTTCCTTTTTCCTGAGCTACACTCTGCTGTCCTAAAATCTGCCAGGCGTCACAGAATGATGGTGACTTTTGACAAACGTGTAGATGGGAGCAACCACCAGCCCCATCGAGACTCTTCGAGCCCCAGAGACAGCCAGCCCCACTCTGCCTGCCCAGTTCAGCTGGCATGATGGGGAACTAGAGGGGCGGCCAGCAGGCTGAGTGAACTGAACTCACCCTCCTTCTAAACATAAGTTGGGTGCTCGAAAAGGAGCTCACTGTGCCCACTGGGGACATGGGCATGGAGGGTCCCCGGCTCTGCTGGTGTCAGCTGGTTGGGGGCTTTGGTTTGTTCACTGGGAAGATCACGCAGGGCTGCTTTGGGTTTGGAAAGGAACATTCCAACGAGGAAAAGAACACCTTGATAGTCTATTTCTTAAGCCCGGAAATCAGCCCAAACCTCAGGTGGTATTTATACACCAAGTAAATTTCACCAACCCCTCCCTGCAAGGGGAGGCAGTTTCTGTTTTGTTTCCTTCCATTGATAAACTGTGTTCAGTAAACTCTCTGTACTCTAAGCTGCATGTGGGATTTTACCATGTGTTCAGTGGTAAGTCTTTCCACTGTCAAGTGCATTCTTCCCGGTGGTTAGTAATTGTATATGTCCATGCCTGAGGTGGAAATCCACTGGTTCTTCTTTCTCCTCCTCTTCTTGCATCTCTCCTCCCTCCCTCCCTCCCTCCCTTTCCTTAGCTGACAGGTTGGGTCCTCCAGCCATCAGGTGGGGCAGGAGGTGCTGCTTCTGGAGGATGGTGAGCTGGGGTGGCGGTAGTGGGGAAGGGGCTGCTGCTCCATGCTGGTGGCAGAGGGAGCTGGTGAGGAGGGTGCTCAGAAGAGGGTGGCATTTGGGGCGCCTGGGTGGCTCAGTGGGTTAAAGCCTCTGTCTTCGGCTCAGGTCATGATCCCAGGGTCCTGGGATCGAGCCCCACATCAGGCTCTCTGCCCAGCAGGGAGCCTGCTTCCTTTCCTCTCTCTCTGCCTACTTGTGATCTCTCTCTGTCAAATAAATAAATAAAATCTTTAAAAAAAAAAGAAGAAGAGAAGGTGGTCCGCAGGACTTGCGGGTGCGGGTGGGGGTAGAAATTCAGAACCTGGTGTTGATTTGGTGTCAGGCCTCTTCGTGGCATCTGGATTGGCTCCCTAGTCTCCCTTTGTCTTTCAGCATCATGACGCTTGGGAAGGTTGGAGGTCAATGTATCCTGGTCACTAGATTCCAGTTACGCACTTTCCACAGAAGACCTACAGAAGTGACCCCGCGTATATCCTGTCTAGCTGCCCGCCACCTCCCCGTGTCTTCTGGCGGGTGAATTGACTTGGATCGTGTCCCTAGTGGCACATTCCCCAGTGGCAGGTTCCAGGCTTCCCCACCAGAATGTCACCCATTTGTCCTTTGTCCTTAGTTAGCATTTTTGTGGGAAGCGCTTGGAAATTCTGCCAATGTCATCATCTTCACCAAGCGCCGTCATTTCATCCTTCACATCTGTTGTAGACTGTGTGTCCCCCCACCTGCATTCCTATGCTGAAACCCCATCTCCAGTGGGATGGTATTTGGAATTGGGGCCTTTGTGAGGAGATGATGTCTTGAAGGCCGAGCCCTCATGAGTGGGGTTGGAGCTCTTACAAAAGGATCCCAGAGAGCTCCTTTCCCCCTCAGCCATGTGAGGACATAGCCAGAAGCCTTCTATGAACCAAGCCGGTTCTCACCAGACACTTAATATACTGGTCAATGTACTTGATCATGGACTTTCCAGCCTCCAGAACCACGAGAAATAAAAATTTTTTAGAAGATTTTATTTATTTGACACAGAGAGAGCACAAGCAGGGTGAGCAGCAGAGGGAGAGAGAGAAGAAGGCTCCCAACAGAGCAGGTAGCCCAAGGACGGGGTGGCTGGATCCCAGGACCCTGGGGTCATGACCTGAGCCGAAGGCAGACAACCAACTGACCCATCCAGGTGCCCCCAATAAATTTATTTCTTATAAGCAGTTTTATAAATGGTCCTGAGGTCGGTGGTATTTTTCACAGGGTACGTCAGAGTACGTCAGAGTACGTCAGGGTACGGCAGAGTACGTCTGGGTACGACAGAATACGGCAGGGTACGTCAGAGTACGTCAGGGTATATCAGAGTACGTCGGGGTACGTCGGGTTACATCAGAGTACGTCAGGGTACGTCAGAATACGTCAGAGTACGTCGGGGTACGTCAGAGTACGTCAGGTACGTCAGAATACGTCAGAGTACGTCGGGATACGTCGGGTTACGCCAGAGTACGTCAGGTACGTCAGGGTACATCAGGGTACGTCAGAATACGTCAGAGTACGTCAGGGTATATCAGAGTACGTCAGGGTATATCAGAGTACGTCGGGGTACGACAGAATACGTCAGAGTAGGTCAGGGTGTATCAGAGTACGTCAGGGCAAGTCCGAGCAGACTCGTAGCTCCACTATTGTGGTGCAGGGTTTTCTCTGTAGACCCGCCTGTGGGCGTCCCTCACGACAACCTGGACCTGCGTCTGCACCCCGGGTCCGTGAACGCTTCCCCCTTCACCGACACAGGAAGCTGTCCCCGGCGCGTCCGTTTGAGCTCTGAAGACAGCCATTTCTGCAACCTTCTTTGGTAGAGAAAGGCACCGGTCCGCAGGAACCCAGATGCCGGCAGTGTCCCGGCTCCCGCGCCTTGTCTGGGGCCCGAGGTGGGGACGCAGGACTCCAGACATAGGTGTATACATGGCAGGGGCGGCAACACTGGGCCTCTGCCCTCCTCCGGGCGCGACAGCCGAACTGAGGTATCAGGTGGACGGGAGAAACCCACACGCGGTTAGGTAAGTTGTTCGGGACCCGCGAGTCCTCCTTAGGAAACAGAAGCCTCAAAGAAATGGCCAAACCGCCGTGCTTTTATATTAAGTTCAACAAAAGAGCTAATTGTGCAAAAGTACTTAATCTGCTCTGTGGGGCGGGTAAAGGAAGAGAGGAATTACTTTCCCAGGGCCCGTTGGCATAGAATTCTCTAGGTCTCAAGGTGGCGATAAGAACGTGACTCTCCCGCTGGATCAGGGCCAGTATCCGTCAGAAGGGACTTTTTCTCGCCTGTTATCAGGAATCAAGTGGGATGTTAAAGCGCCCACCTGGTCTGCGGAGTAGTCAAGTTCATGAGACAGAAATCAGAAGGCGGCGTGGGGTGGGGGTGCACCAGGCGCTGCGGGGGTGGGGAGTGAGTGTCTTGTGGGTGCCCAGTTTCCGGTTTGTGGGATGCCGGGAGTTCTGGAGCCGGATGGCGGTGGGGGACAGCTACGGGATAACTTGCGCTTTGAACCATATCCGTAAAAAAAGTTGGTGTGGGGCGCCTGGCTGGCTCAGTCGGTTAAGTGTCTGCCTTCCAAAAAAAAGAAGAAAAGGTAACAACTTTATATTTTGGTATTTCAACATTAGGAAAAAAAATTGTTTTAAGGTTTTATTTATTTGACAGAGAGAGAGATCACAAGTAGGCAGAGAGGCAGGCAGAGAGAGAGGGGGAAGCAGGCTCTCCGCTGAGCAGAGAGCCCGATGCGAGGCTCGATCCCAGGACCCTGAGATCACCACCCCAGCTGAAGACAGAGGCTTAACCCACTGAGCCACCCAGGCGCCCCTAGACAAATGTATTTAGAGTGTGGGTAGGGAGAGAGACGGAGAGAGAATCTCAAGCAGACTCCCCACCGAACACGCAGCCTGAGGTGGGGCTCCATCCCACAAACCTTGAGGTCATGACCTGAGTGGAAATCAAGAGTCTGTCACTTCACCAAATGAGCCACCCAGGTGCCCCAACATAATTTTAAAAAATTGTTTATTTATTTATTTTTCCATAATAAACAATTTTAAAGGAGACACATGTCCCCTGCTGTCCTATGTGTCCCCTCACCCCCCGCAAAAAAAAAAAATCTTCATGAAACCATGAGTTCAGGCAGACACTGCCAATCAGGTCCCTGGTCTTCTCCTTTCCATGCTGGAACTCCCTCTCCTGAAAGTGATGGAAGACATCCACACTGTGGTCACTCCCCCAGGTACCTCCTTTCCTGGTGGGGCAGAGCTTCCAGGGCTGAGCTGCCCTTCTGCCCCCAGCCGCACCCCAGGTCCTGCGGACCACCCTCTTCTGAGCACCCTCCTCACCAGCTCCCTCTGCCACCAGCATGGAGCAGCAGCCCCTCCCCCACTAGCGCCACCCCAGCTCCCCACCCACCAGAGGCAGCACCTGCTGCCTGATGCTACCCACCTGATGGCTGGAGGACCCAACCCGTCAGCTAAGGAAAGGAAAGGAAGGGAGGGAGGAGGAGAGATGGAAGAAGAGGAGAAAGAAGAACCAGTGGATTTCCACCTCAGGCACGGACATGTACAACAATTACTTACGACTTGGAAGAATGCACTTGACAGTGGAAAGACTTACCTCATGGTAAAATCCCACGTGCAGAGTACTGAAGAGAGTTTACTGAACACAGTTTATCAGTGGAAGCAACCAGGACAGGCTCCCTCCTCTCTGCAGGGAGGGGCTGGTGAAATTTACTACGTGTATAAATACAACCTGAGGCTTGGGCTGATTTCCCCACTTAAATACCAGAGCACCTGGGTGGCTCAGTGGGTTAAAGCCTCTGCCTTCCGCTCAGGTCATAGTCTCAGGGTCCTGGGATCAAGCCGGCATCGGGCTCTCTGCTTAGCAGGGAGCCTGCTTCCTTCTCTCTCTCTGCCTGCCTCTCTGCCTACTTGTGATCTCGGTGTGTCAAATAAATAAATAAAATCTTAAAAAAAAAAATAGACTATCAAAGTGTTCTTTTCCTCGTTGGAATGTTTTGTTCCAAACCAAAAGCAGCCCTGCGTGATCTTCCCAGTGAATAAGCCAAAGCCCCCAATCAGCTGACGAGGGCAAAGCCTGGGACCCTCCATGCCCATTCCCCCCGGCAGGCACAGTGAGCTCCTTTTCCTGCACCCGACTTCTGTCCCGAAGGAGGGTGAGTTCAGCCCACTCAGCCTGCTGGCTGCCCCTCTAGTTCCCCATCATGCCAGCTGAACTGGGCAGGCAGAGGGGGGCTGGCTGTCTCTGGGGCCCGAGGAGTCTCGATGGGGCTGGTGGTTGCTCCCATCTACACGTTTGTCGAAAGTCACCATCATTCTGTGACACCCGGCAGATTTTAGGACAGCAGAGTGTAGCTCAGGAAGAGTATTGGGAAATTACACATTCGGTACTCCTTGGAAATGAAAAAAATACTCCAGAAGATACTCCAGAACTGATATTAAGAATATGGATGCCGGAGAATAGAGGCCGGCAAGGTTGAGCATCTCTTGAGTTCTGAGAAAGGAGCCGGCGATCACGGTGATAAGAGATGAATGCTAACATTTAGCCAAACAGCAAAGTCACGTTGGGACTTGCAGGCTGGCAGCGTGTGAAGCAATATCCAGCCAGAGGAAGAGCTCAGGAGAAGGCTGAGTCGCTGGCACCCGGAGCCCCAGAGAAGGGGGCCGAGAGAGTGGACACCCTGCCCTGGCCATCATTCTGGGACCCGATCAGGGGCTGGGGCTCCAGCCTCAGGCCCCCTGTAGCCTCTTCTGGAAGTCCTGATGTCCAGTCCTGGGCCACACCCAGGCCTCCCGCCCAGACCCCACCCCACCCACCCTGCTGTGTGGCCTTGGCTGAGAGGCTGCCCCTCTCCAGGCCTCAGTGTTCTGCTCTGCAAAATGGGGGTGCTTCTGCTATACCCGCCAGGCCCAACACAACTGCCCAGCCTCACTCTCTGAGGCCCTGGCTCCCAGACTGCGCCCCCACCTGGCTGCCTCGTGTGTTGGAGGGATGGAGAGTCTGGGAAGCCTGGGTGGGTAGTCAGGTGGTGGATCAGGTTCTGAGTCTGGTTGTCTCCACCCAAAGTTTCCATTCTGTCCTCTGCCCCAGGGCTCTTCCCCCCTTGGGGTGGGGCAGGAGTGGGGGATGGGAGTGGGGTGGTGCAGGTGGGGGGAGGGCTGCGGGGCTGCTAGGAGGGGTTTCTGTACAGCTCCCTCACTCTGCCTCTTCCCTGCCTCCCAGAAGCATCTTTCAGCGTTCTCCCTCTGCCCTCCCGCCATGTCCTATCCTGGATTCCTCTTCTGGAGTCTTGGGCTATGGGACCTGGGTGGAAGAGGGCTCCATGGTGTTGTCCTCCAACTGGGTCTGGGTGTGGGTGCCCTGTGCTCCCTAGACCTGAGCGCTAGCTGGGAGAGTGGCAGCAGTTGGGGGAGATGCAACAGGACAGAGATAGGTAGGTAGATAGATAGACAGATTGATTCACTTTTTCATTCATTCATTAACTTATTTGAGCAGCGAGGGGTGGGGGAGAGAGAGAGAATCTTAAGCAGGTTCTGGCCAGTCACGAGTCCTATACTGGGCTCCATCTCACCTCCCTGAGATCATGACCTGAGTGAAATCAACAGCTGAGACACTGAACCGACTGAGCCACTCAGGCGTCACAAGACAGAGCTTTAGAGGCTAGAGGCAGACAGGGACACCTGGGAGAGAGTATGGGAACCAGAGGGCCCAGGAGGGGGACTAGGGCACTGACTCACAGGAACAGAGGATGCTAGACACAAAGTGCCCAAGAGGAGGAAAGGCTGAGCCATGGTAACGTGGTAGCACCCAGCCTGCAGGTTTGGGCAAAAGGCCTCTTCTCCCTGAGCCTCAGTGTTCTTGGCAGTAGAATAGGGATGACCGTCGCCCTCAGAGGCTGGACTCAAGCTGAGAGCGCAAGCAGGTCCTGTCTGTGCAGGCGTGCCCAGAGGCCTCCGAAATGGCACAGGGCCTTTTTCATTCCTTCTTTCCCCTGCATTCGCAGAGCCCTTCCTGTGTGCCAGGCACTGCTCTAGGCCCCAATGTCGTGGCGCCACCCATCAGCCGAACCCGTTGTCCCTCAGAGCCCCTTTCCCAGGGCTGTGGTTGAGGCCAGGTTCAGGGGCCCTAACGGGCATGTCCCTGTCAGGGCCGCAGCCTCGGCCCTGGGCGGCAGGTCCCAGCCTGGGATAAGGGCCCGGAAACCCAGCCCGCGGCAGGGCCTCTCGGGGCCACGTCTCCCAAGATAAAATGGGCAAAATCCTCTTTTTTTTTTTGCTGCCAAGCAGCAGGAAGACAGGACTGGAAGGGCGGTGGCTCATCCATCCCCTCTATTCCCCGTATTTCCTTAGGAGCTGTCTTCATCATTAGCTGAAAGGAGAGGGGGCAGCGCACCTGGGAACACTCGGGAATGGAGGGAAGGCAGGAGCTCCAGAAAGAAGGTTTTGGGCCAGGTGGCCCCAGGGCTAGGGTCTGTGCCAGGTGTGGGTGGTGGGTGTGGAAAGGGGGGGGGTGAGTCAGCTTGGCCTGCCACGCCCTGCTTTTATTTAAGGACCCAGCAGCCATCCCCACCAGCACCATTGTCTGCCCCACTGTCCCAGCCATGGCAGGGAGTTCTGTGAGTGCCTTGGGGCCCTGGGGCTGGGGGTCTTGGACTCAAGACTGTTCGGGAATAGGGAAGGGGTTGGGCCTGCCTGAGGTTTCCTGTTTGAAGGGAGAAAGGGGGTATTGGAGGGTGTGCTAGGAGGTGTCTGGGCTGTGGCTCTCGGGTTGACCCAACCCAACACTTCCATTCGCTCTTGGATTCTTCTGTTCTGTGGATTCTGTGTTTCTGTCCCCATCTCTGCCTGGGTCTGGCTCTCTCTCTCCTTTCTCTCTGTGGCCTTTCTTCTCAGTGATTCTGCTGGTGTGGGTCCTGACCGTTTTTTCCCTGGGGCTGACCCATCTGTCTTTGTCATGTGTGTCCCTGATTCCCTTGGACTCCCCGCCGATGGTCCTGCAGAACGTGCCCCACAAGACCTCGCTGCCTGAGGGCATCCGAGTGGGAACTGTGATGAGGATCCGAGGTGTCATCCCGGAAAAGGCTGGCAGGTGAGACCCCAGGCCCACGTGGTAAGGGTCGACGAGCTGACCTCTTTCCAGCCCAGACTCAAGGGGGCCGGAGCCACCTATGTCCACCAGGGTTTTGGAATCCCCAGGGCGTCACTGACTTTCTGGAATCTCATGTCTTCACTGATTTGTCCCTGGCTGTGTACACGCTGGGGTCCCTGTGTGTCCTGGGCATCTCGGGGACCCAGGGCCTTCTTAGGGTTCCTACCGGCAGTTGTGACTCCCAGTCTGAATCCCCAGGAACTCTGGAAACATGTCCAGTGATCTGGAGGTGCCCTGAGTGTCTGGGAAACCCAAGCAATCAGTCCTCAGACGTCCTGGTTCGGAAACTGCGGGATTTCTGGGAATCTGTGATGCCAGGAATAAGGGGGTCTGTGGTATTGTTCCTAGACCTCTAGGAATGGGGAGCACCCTGGCCATTGGCACCATGATTCATGGCAACTCTTAGAAGCTTTGGAAATGAGGGGGACCCAAGCAATAGTATCGTGACCCTCCTGTAGGTGTTTGTGTCCAGGATCCCTATAACGTTTTGGATGCCCTGTAATCCTGGTCCTGGCCACCAGTGCATAGCCCTCCTTCTGTGATGTGTGACATTCCAGGTCTTTTAAATTTGTGCTCTGGCAACGGTGAGTCTGGTCCCTTTTCCCCTCATCTATCAGATTCTATGTGAACCTGCTGTGCAGCGAAGCCCCTGGGAGTGAGGCCGCCCTGCACTTCAATCCTCGCCTTGATGAGTCCGCTGTGGTGTTCAACACCCTGGAGCAGGGCAATTGGGGCCGAGAGGAGCGCGGCTCAGGCATTCCCTTCCAGCACGGGCAGCCTTTCGATGTGCTCCTCATTGCCACGGAAGAAGGCTTCAAGGTGGGTCCCCGGTACCTACAGGTGTGGAAGCCAGGGAGGCTGTTGGTGGAGGGGGCAGAAGCCTGGCCATGCTGGGGGGCGGGGGTGGTCTCCGCGTCCCTCTTCTTCCCTGGTGCATCGCCACTAGTGTCAGAAGGCCGGGGTGGGCAGCGACAAGGACCAGCGCGCAAGAGCCAAGTGCTCAGAGGGTGGGTGTCCCCTAGCCGGGCAGCGGGGCCCCGGTTTTCTCCCCGACAGTGCGAGACCGAGGCTCTGGGGCAGGGCAAGGCTGGGTCGGGAGACTGGCCGAGAAACACGAGCCCGCGGCCCGGTCCCCGCTGCCAGTGGGCGCGGCAGGCACACGG
>PISX010034816.1:0-13329 GCA_004024625.1 Mellivora capensis
GAATGTTTATAGCAGCAATGTCTACAATAGCCAAACTATGGAAAGAACCTCGATGTCCATCAACAGATGAATGGATAAAGAAGATGTGGTATATATACACAATGGAATACTATGCAGCCATCAAAAGAAATGAAATCTTGCCATTTGCAACGACGTGGATGGAACTAGAGGGTATCATGCTTAGTGAAATAAGTCAATCGGAGAAAGACAACTATCATATGATATCCCTAATATGAGGAAGTGGAGATGTAACATGGGGGGTTGGGGGGGCGGTAGGAAAAGAAGAAAAGAAACAAGATGGGATCGGGAGCGAGACAAACTGTAAGTGACTCTTAATCTCACAAAACAAACTGAGGGTTGCTGGGGGGAGGGGGGGTCGGGAAAGGGGGGTGGGGTAATGGACATTGGGGAGGGTATGTGCTATGGTTAGTGCTGTGAAGTGTGTAAACCTGGCGATTCACAGACATGTACCCCTGGGGATAAAAATACATTATATGTTTATAAAAAATAAAAAAAATTAATTAAAAATAAATAAATAAATAAATAAAATTTTAAAAGTCCTGTTCCTAGCACCATGTGGAGCAGTGCCCCTGACACTGAATATTTAGGCAGATTACCTGGGAATCTTGGTAAATTACAGATTTCAATCCTCTAAATCTTGGGAGGAAACTGGGATTCTGCATTTCCAACAAGCTCCCAGGGACTGCTTCTGCTCGTGGTCCGCAAACCACAGTGAGTAACAGGGAATTTGCAGGCAAATTATTCATTAAGGATAAAGAGTTATTGTTTCACTGACTTTACATATGGGAGGAAAATACTGGGAGTGAACCTATAGATTCAAACTAACTAGGGGTCAAAAATCCATCTTAAGAAATGCATGCTTTGTCTTTGCAATCACTGTTTCTCTCCTCTTTCAAGATGCACCAGCAGAATTAAGCAAGAACTTCCATAGCCCCTTACCAGACACAACCAATGGGTTTCCAGGAGCAACTCTCAGAGGAGGGGCGTAAGGAAATACAGCTGAAGGCAGGAATAGGAGTGACAACTGTGTAATTAAGTTGATGTAAAAACAGGATTATTTGCATTGCAAGTCCTACAAGTTTTTTCCCTACAACAAGAATTCCTGAAGTTAGCAGTTTTTTAATGACAAACTTTTTAATTGGCTAGGATTAACATATGTGATTCTAAATCATCAAAGAAGCTTTAATTGGTCTGTGAAGGATGGAATCCATTCTGCTACCCAAATATATCACTCTCCAAAAACCCATTAAGAAGCTGGTTTGCTCTCACTTGGATTTCGAATAGCCTGGTTCCATGAACTTGGGTCTAATTATACTAAAGAAAGAGAAGTCAAGGATATTCAAATCCACATCAAACATCTTGACCTTCTGGTGAAACTAATTACCCAAAAGTATCTTAGCTATTTATTAAAGGCTTCACTGTGCCTCACCACCACTGCTAAATTCGTATGTTGACATCCCAAACCTCTGTACCTCAGAACACAACTAGATTTGGAGATGGGGTCTTTAAAGAGGTAATGACATGAAAATGAAGTCATTAGGACGGACCTAGTCCAACATGACTGGTATCCTTATACCAAAAAGAGATTAGGACACAGACAGGCACAGAGGGATAACCATGTGAAGACACAGGGAGACGACAGGCCTCAGTAAGATGGAGAGAGGCCAGAGGAAACTAACCCTATGTACGCCTGAAGTTCAGACTTCTAGGACTGTAAGAAAAAAACTTCGTTATGTAAACCCCATGTCTGTATTATGGCAATTCTAGCAAACAAATACTTGAGGTTTTTGCTTTGATTCTCAATACATAGTGAAATACAGCAGAAATTCGCTCCACATATGATTCAGAAAAAGAAGGGCGATACATACATCATGTACATTATTATTAGTAACACTGGGGCATAGGGACGCCCAGGCTCAGAATTAGGAGGACTCCCCACAAATACCAAATTACTTGTTCGCTTTATACTCAACAATGCAAGGTATTCTCCATCAACAGACAGATTCTGTTCATGGACACCGAGACCATGCCGCCACCAGGATGACCCTGCAGTGCACCACGGTTTCAATTTTGGTGCCGCTGTTTTACTATCTGTACAATCCTCAAATCTGATCCCTACCCCACCTCTAAAATGGGTACTCATCTCATAAAAGTCATTGTCAGGGGGCGCCTGGGTGGCTCAGTGGGTTAAAGCCTCTGCCTTCAGCTTGGGTCATGATCCCGGGGTCCTGGGATCGAGCCCCGCATCGGGCTCTCTGCTTGGCGGGGAGCCTGCTTCCCCCTCTCTCTCTGCCTGCCTCTCTGCCTGCTTATGATCTGTCTGTCAAATAAATAAATAAAATCTTAAAAAAAAAAAAAAAAGTCATTGTCAGGATTAAATGAGATATCTCAGACCAGACTCAGGCCAACCAGCTTCTCCAGCACATTCCAGATGCCTCTCAGTCCCAGTTCTGAGGTGAATCAAACACAAAGTCCTTCCCCATTACGGACTAGCTTTGGCAGCTGGACAGTATGTGAAAGAAGCAGAGTAAAGCAGCGAATCAGAAAAGCGGACGTTTGTATTTTTAAACATGTTGATGTTCCTTTAAATCATATAAAGTTCACTCATTCACCTATCTATAGAAGTGAGGCAAAGAGCATTGCTTCGAGAACGGTCTGCTGAGTGGTTTTCTATGTAAACCACACCATGGTCAGCATCAGCTTTTGGTTTCTGTTCCTTTGAAGAGCATCAAGAATTAAAAGGTCTTTGACAAACTGGGTGCAGAAGCTTCCTCTACTTTTATAATCCCCTCCTTCCCGTGCTTAATTCCACCACAATATTTGTTGGCACAGTGGTTCTCCAATGTTCGCATGCTTCCCAATCCACCTGGAGCGCTTGAGAAAACACAGATTTCTGGGGGTACTCCCCCCAGAGTTTCTGATTCAGCAGGTGGGGCCCATTTATTTATTTATTTATTTATTTATTTGACAGACAGAGATCACAGGTAGGCAGAGAGGCAGGCAGGGAGACAGAGAGGGAAGCAGACTCCCCGCTGAGCAGAGAGCCCGATGCAGGGCTCGATCCCAGGACCCTGAGATCATGACCTGACCCGAAGGCAGAGGCTTTAACCCAATGAGCCACCCAGGTGCCCCAGGAATCTGAATTTTTAGCCAGGACCCAGAGGGTAGTGATGTTGCCGATCTGGAAACCACACTTGGAGAACTCACCTTCACAATTCCCTCATAGGAAGTACATCTTTCTGCATTCGTATTTCATCAATTTACATAATATTTCATTGAAACCCATAACTTAAAAACAAATACTGCTGATGCCTGCTGGTGTACAACCCCACGGGGAGGGGTGGAAGTGGTTGGGCATCCAACTGGGACGCCCTTGGACACTGGCCCCGCTGCGGCCACTGTGTTCCAGAAAGGCAGGGAGTAGCGGTCAACACAGCAAGTTCGGTAAAAGGGACACCAGTTCAGAAAACTTCAATGACACTAAGTTGATGTTTATCACTTTCCTGCACCCACCCTCAATGTAGGGGACCGAAGAATCATGAGCTGGAAATATATGCTTTTTGAATCATCACATACTTATTCAAGATTTTTCTCACTATCTGGTATCCCAGGCTGTAATTACATTAGTATACAGGGTGATTGATCCAGCTTTAATTTATAGGTATAAAAAAATTCCCTGATTTCCCCAGTGAGCTTTACTCCCTCTGTCGCTGTCATCTTCTGAGAAATCACATGGTGATTTGTGATTCAAGACATTTTGTGACTTCAACTTTCTCTTAAAAATCTCACCCTGTTTTCTAGGAGGAGTTTCAAATTGATGCATACACTAGCGTCATTCATATGTAAACCCAAAAGAGTGGGGCTGACTTATGCCTAATTTCATTCAATTAAGCAGCAAACATGTATTCTGGAACACAGATTACCACCCTACCTCCTTTGGATATCCAAGTGCACAGACAGACTAAGCAGAAATTAACCAAACATGACAGCCTGTCAAGACCACACAAAAGAGAGTCACACTCATGAACTGAAGGTCATGGACGAAGAAGCCAGTACTCCTGGTCTAACTCTTCCCAAACTCCACAGGCACGGGAAGGCAACAGAACCGCAGAGCCATAAAAAGTACACCAGAAATTCCAGCTCAACTTCACTTCCAAATATTAAAGAAAACCTGTCTAACTTAGTCATAAAATACACAACTCATGATTTTTGCATCTGACTTGTTTTATGCTTGTTTCTTATCTCAATCAAAAGAACTGAAAGCAGTAAGAACCACGAAAAAATAAAACCAGAATACCAACAAACAGTAAGACCAGCCACAAAGAAAGTCCAAAACAATCTGCAAAGAGATACATAATTAATGAGAATTCAGCAAAATTAACTGCCAGTAAAAATCAGGATATACTAAACAGAATTCCTAAGCTACCACAAAAAAAGATTCAGAAAATGCAACTTAAAATGATTCCCTGTGTGTATTCACATGACTGACTGATACACAGTAATGAGAATCAACATTCTACAACAAAAATTTAGACATTGCAAAAGCAACACTGAGCAGACGAAGCCAGATACAGAAGAAAACATATGCTACAGCTCACTCACTCCCCACTTTTGGAAGTTAGGACAGTGCCAGCCCCTGAGGAAAGACAGTAATGTGGGGGAACATGAAGAGGGCTTCTAGGAAACAGCTAGTGTTCTGGTTTTCAATCTGGTGTTTGGTTCAAAATTCAGCAAACTGTACATTTATACCTACATATACACATACCATACGATATACCTTAACAAAAAGGTTTTTTAAAAAATATTATTTATTTACTTATTTGACAGAGAGAGACAGAGAGAGAGACAGAGAGAGAAAGCACAAGCAAGGGGAGCAGCAGGCACAGTGAGAGGGAGAAGCAGGCTCCCCAAGGAGCAGGGAGCCCGACCCAGGGCTCAATTCCAGGACCCTGGGATCATGACCTGAGCCAAAGACAGTTGCTTAACCAACTGAGCCACCCAGGCACCCCAACAAAAAAAGACACCACTTACAGTAACAGAAAAATCAGTAAGTACCTAACTACAAATCTAACCAAAGCTGGGTAAAAACTTTACAAAGACTTTCTAAATTTAAAATTTCTACTACTAAAGAAAAAAAATGAAGGATATACCATATTCTTGGGTTAGAAAATTCTGAACTATGAAGTCAGTTCTTTCCACATTGAGCTATACATCCAATGCAATCATAAGACAGGTTGTTAACGGAAATCCATACAAAGGACCCAGTGACCCAAGAAGCAGAGCCAAGCGGAGAGCAGTAATCAGTAATGCAGTCATCAGTTATGCAGAGCAAGTGGTCCTACGTCAGGGACATACAAACCGTACACTGACAGAGTCAAGAGTTCAGAAAATGATCCTGAGTTATCTGGAAAACAGATATGACAGACCTCGTGTCACAGATCATCAGGAAAGGCTGTGCTATCAATAAACAGTGCTGGGGCAACAGTTTATCTACATAGAAGGAGAATGAATTCCTAACTCATACCATAGTTGTAAAAAATCAATTTCAAGGATTTAAATGCGAAACGCAAAACTTTAAAATTTGCAGAAGAAAATGCCAGAGAGTACTTTTAGGACCTCTAGGTAGTAAAAAACTGTTTAAAACAAGTCACAAAACAGGTAAAAGGTTATAGTGTTTTCTTAAAGTTCATTCTTTTAGTAATTTCAACACCCAGCACGGGGCTCAAACTCATGACCTTGAGGTCAAGAGTTGCATACTCTTCTTTTTTTTTTTTTTTTTTAAGATTTTTTTTTTTATTTATTTATTTGAGAGAGAGGCAGTGAGAGAGCATGAGCGAGGAGAAGGTCAGAGGGAGAAGCAGACTCCCCGCGGAGCTGGGAGCCTGGTGCGGGACTCGATCCCGGGTCTCCGGGATCATGACCTGAGCCGAAGGCAGTCGTCCAACCAACTGAGCCACCCAGGCGTCCCTAGAGTTGCATACTCTTCTAACTGAGCCAGCCAGGCACCCCTAGGTTTGAGTATTTTTAAAACTAGAACTTGTGATAATCACAAGAAATAAAAATCAAATGAGAAGAGAAACCACGGCTGAGAAAAGATCCTTGCATATGATAAGATGAACACCTACAGTATGTAAATAACTCCCAGGAATCAATTAGAAAAATGCAAAAAATGGGCAAAATGGGAAAAATGAGCAGGTTCCTTTAAAAAGAAAGCAAATTAATGACCAATAAATATAGGCAAATACGTTCAATTCTTATTAGTTATGAATGAGATGCAAATTAAAATCACAACTGAGACAGCGTTTCACAGGCTCCAAATTGATAAAAATTGTTAAAGCCTGATAATGGTAAGCAGTATCACTACCAAAGTAATTCCATTATCATATACTCCTAGTGGTGATATGGCCATCTCGGAGAGCAATTTTACATATGCATAGTAAAGTTTCGCATGCAACTATCCTACCCTCCCACAATCCCAGAGCACACAGCAGCATTGCTCATGAAACCCCAAACCTGGAAACTATCCAAATGTCCACCAACAACGGGAGGATAAACGGTAATAGAGTCAAACAGGGGAATGCCACACAACAGCAAAAGTGGAAAACTCATAGCTCCATGGGTCCGCATGGACAAATGAGTCTCAAAAACAAAGTTTAATACCCTGGAACATACTGCTGTTTTCTTACTGCATCATAAAGCCGGGAAAACATACCTGAGAAAGGAGAACTGTGGGTTTACTGAGTTTATCCTTATTTTTTAACAATGTCAAAAGCAAAAAAAATACAATAATTTCCACAACTGGAAAAAAAAGTTAACTGCAGGCTTGGCGGCAGATTTGTATACATTTATGAAATCCCATCAAACTGTACGCTTAAAATGCGTCAACTGGATTATGGGTAAATTGCACCTTAATAAAGCTATGCCCTCCCCACCAATGCTGGGCAAATAAAGTGGGGGGAAATGTGTAAAGAGGATCATTCTGTTTGCAAAAAAGATCAAAACCAGGCAAACATAAAATTAAATGTAGTTAAACTGAAGAAAACTAAGGGAAAGAAATATATAAAATACAGAACTACAACTTCTTTTCGGGGCAATGAAAAGGAATAGAATTAAGAAAGTCACACAAGGAGAGCCGCCTGGGTGGCTCAGTCGGTTGAGCCTCCAACTGGTGATATCAACATGGGTTGTGATCTTGGGGTCATGGGATCGAGCCCCACATCGGGCTCTGGACTCAGCTCGGAGTCCGCTTGTCCCTCTCCCTCGGCTCCTCCCCATTCTCATGTGCGTATTTTCTCTCTCAAATAAATAAATAAATAAATAAAGTCCTTTAAAAAAAAAAAAGTCATGCAAGGAGCTTCCAAGGTACATACTGGGCAGTGGTATGGGGTACCTAAGTTGTTCATGATTGCTAACACCAAACAAGCTCCTTTAAGACATACACGTTTTTCAAAAAATTTTTAAATAAAGGAAATATAAATAGTACTATTTAAAATTAAACAGTTTTATTTTAGGATACCTAGGTGGCTCAATTGGGTAAGGCTCTACCTGCAACTCAGGTCATGATCTCAGGGTCCTGGGATGGAGTCCTGCATCAGGTTCCCCGCTCCGCAGGGAGTCTGCTTCTCCCTCTCCCTGCTCCTCCTCTGCTTGTGTGCACTCACTCTCTCTCTCTCAAATAAATAAAATCTTTAAAAATAAAGTTCTATTTTAGAGAGATCTACTGAAAGAGAACACATATATTTTAGCAAAATTTTAAACAAGCAATAATTAAGACTAGCTACTTTGTCTTTCTTTCGGGTTCTTCCTTAACTTCAAAATTTTGTTATGTTTTCTAAATTTTGTTATATTCATAAAAAATGTGCTCTTAAGTAAAAAGGGCTAAAGGGCTGTGATGTATGGCAACTACCCTCAAGCAATTAAAAAAATAGATTGTGTGTATGTGTATGTGTATCATAATAGTGACAAAGCAAATGCAGCCAAGATTTACAACGTAGAAGTGTGCCATTCTTACAAGTTCACATTTTTTCAAAATTAAAAAGAAATTAAAACAGTTGCCCAAGAAGAACTAAAAAACACCATTTGATACAAGAATACACTTTTTATGCCTTTTTCCTATTCTAATCATTTTCTTTTTTTTTTAAGATTTTTTAAAAATTTATTTATTTGACAGACAGAGATCACAAGTAGGCAGAGAGGCAGGCAGAGAGAGAGGAGGAAGCAGGCTCCCCGCTGAGCAGAGAGCCCGATGTGGGGCTGAGATCATGACCTGAGCCGAAGGAAGAGGCTTTAACCCACTGAGCCACCCAGGCGTCCCTAATCATTTTCTTAATGATAATGAATCACACACCTGAGCTGCCCGCTCGCTACCCCTGGTCTGAGACCCAGAGGCCGGGAGCCACCACAGTGACGGCAGCAGGGCACGCCTGACTTCAAGACGAGAACAGACTGTCCCTGAGCCGTGAAGTGGTTTCCTACTGCCCCAGCAGTGGTGGCACTTCGAGACAGGACACTGTAGACTCACACATTTCTGTCTATAGAGAATACTGTTTCCAGGGGGGGAGAAATACAAAGAGCCAAATGTCTCCCAGCATCAGAAAAATGTGACAGCAATCGATTCACTCCCTCAACATCGTAGGTTTTCTGAAGCAAAGTAAGTTATGCTGCACCAACTTGACACATACTTAGTATGTTGTACTGAAGGGCTGCCCAAGAGAGGGTGAAAGCTCTTTTAAAGCAAAATCCATGGGGCGCCCGCGTGGCTGAAGCATCTGACTCTTGGTTTTGGCTCAGGTCACGATCTTGGCGGCGTGAGATCAAGCCCTACACTGGGCTGTCCCTTGCCTTCTGCCCCTACCCTTGCCTCCCCCTAAAATAATTCTGTAAAATAATAAAGCAAAATCCACTCCCTAACACATCCTCTCGACTAATGATGACAGCCTCTTGCTTCACAGTGTTACACGAACACACAAGTCAAACGTAACAGGACGGGATCGAAGGAAAAGCAGGAGCCCGTGACGTGAGAGTCTGCGCCATCTCTAGGGAGATGGGGAAACTCACCGCCACCATCCATCACCGCTCATTAGAAATTTACATGATCCTCCTCCGGGTCAAAATGGCACTTTGCATAGAAAAATTTATCGTGCCCTGGTTTGCCATTATATAAATCTTTCACAAAAAAGCCACCACAGTGTACCACAGCTCATTGATAAGTTAATTACTGGTGAGACAAAGCATGTGACCGATGGCTTTGGGGAAGGTTCTGCTTAATATTTACTACAGTAACCACAAAAGCCTTCCCGCTATGAATTAAAGCCACCCACAACATTTTAATTCTGGCTCCTGAGTGATCAGAGAAATATTGGGCAGCTGCGGATGTATTTCTGCACTTCAGTATCCACAACAGGGACAGTGTGGAGTCCTTGGCTATACGTGGGTCCTTAAATGCACTTTGTCGTTAATGCAGGTCTCCTAAGGAGGGGAGAGCAGTCAGAAAAAGAAAACATGCTTCTAAATACAACCATAAAATACACCTGACACCAGCGTTCTTGGTTTTCTAGAACTGTGGAGAACTTTGAAATTTTGATCAAAGATACAAAGTCTGGCCCTGGGAAACTGCACGTGTATCTACATAAACACATCATTTTAGATTTAATTCCAGGGGGTTCACTGACCCCAGTTTAAAATGCTCTGCACCGCACCGATGGCCATAATGGTCTGTATAAGGTAGGGGGAAAATGTGTCACAAGCTTTTATGCCTAAAGAATGACAAACGGAGAGTCCAAAACGGAACACAGAGATGACAGACATACTACTTTAAAAATAATACTCAAATAGGTTTTACATTAATAAAATTCACTGGTTACCTAACATCATACACTCCTGCAAAATGCAGTCACAAACTTACGTTAGTAGCTCCCTTCTTCCTCAACAAAGACTTGCACTCAGACAATTATTAATTACAACCAATTTGCTGGGCAGTCACAATGCAAGGGTCTGTTGAAAACAAAAACTATTGACCCAAATAGTTTTCCTAGGATATAGTCTGTAGCATACTGCTCTAATTGTTTAACTTAATCCTTGTTCTTTTGTAAATCCCTGTTCAAATGTAAATTACATCTGGCAGAGTCTCAGACTGTGAGGGCATTTGATTTTTTTCTGTTAATCTCTGTAAACACAAAATTACAAATCCCCGCTTCCTAACATATAAGGAAAAGAAGAGCTGAGAGAGCTGATTCAATTCTAACAAACCAGAGGGGATTTGAAGAAATCTGAGTGCAAATTTTATTTCTGACATAGAAGATTAAAATATAATTACCCAAATACATGTGCTATTATTAAATAACTTATTAATGGATTACCCAATAAAGCACCGTAATTATGGATTTCCCTGGTCAAATTTACCTTCTTACACTCTTCAGGACCAACAGATAATGGAACCTAAGTACACGAACACACATTCCTTTCTTCCACACTATTTTCTGGATGAGTGCCCCCATGGAATTTTAACAAAAGCATTATTTATTCATCAGCTGACATATGACAAAATTACAAAGCAACAACTATCTCTCAAGCTTAAGAATTTACCTTTATTTCTCTGATAATCCTCAAATATACTTTTAATCATGCCTACACAAATTTAAATGAAAACCTTAAAAAATACTTAGATGATTAGAAATATCCCTTAACCAACTCACAAGAAAAACCTCTAATTCCTTTTTCTTTTTTTTAAAGATTTTATTTATTTGTTTGATAGAGAGAGACACAGCGAGAGAGGGAACACAAGCAAGGGGAGTGGGAGAGGGAGAAGCAGGCTTCCTGCCGAGCAGGGAGCCCGATGTGGGGCTCGATCCCAGGACCCTCGGATCATGACCTGAGGTGAAGGCCGCTTAACAAATGAGCCCCAAAACCTCTAATTCCTGAAGGACTTTTAAAAGTTTCTTAATTTTAGGGTGCCTGGGTGGCTCAGTAGGTAAAGGTCTGCCTTCGGCTCAGGTCATGATTCCAGGGTCCTGGGATCGGTCCCCACATGGGGCTCCTTGCTCATGGGGAGCCTGCTTCTCTGCCCTTCCCCTGGCTCATACACTCTCACTCATTCTCTCTCTCTCTCAAATAAATAAATAAAATCTTTAAAAAATATAAATAAAGTTTCTTAATTTTCAATTTCTTACAAGAATACCTTAAAAAGAATATAATACACCCCAAAAGGAAACCCTATCCCCATTTGCAGTCAGTCTCCATTCTCCCACCACCACCCAGCGCGCCCCTCCCCCCTCCAGGGGCCAAGGCAACCACCTGCTTTCTTTCTCTGTGGATGTGTCTGTTCTGGACATTTCATATGACGGAATCCCGCCACAGGTGGTCCCTGGGGACTGGCTTCTCTCGCTTCGCACCACGCTGCCCAGGTCCATTCACGTGGTGGCCCGCGTCAGCACTTCATTCCTTTCTGTTGCCAAATGACATTCCATTGTGTGGATATGCCACATTTTATTTATTCATTCATCAGTGGTTGGTTAAATATTTGGGGCCTCATTTTCATCAAATCATCTCCTCTCGGAAAAAAAATTTTTTTGACTTCCAAAAATATTTTATGTACAACTTTTCTAGAAGCAATCAGGCAGTTTGTATTTAAAAGTTTAGGGGTAGCAGCTACCTTACAACCCAGCAACTGCACTAGTGGGTATTTACCCCAAAGATACAAATGTAGTGGGGACGCCTGGGTGGCTCAGTTGGTTGAGCGGCTGCCTTCGGCTCAGGTCATGATCCCAGCGTCCTGGGATTGAGTCCCGCATCGGGCTCCTTGCTCGGCGGGGAGCCTGCTTCTCCCTCTGCCTCTGCCTGCTACTCTGTCTGCCTGTGCTCGCTCTCTCGTGCTCTCTCTCTCTCTGACAAATAAATAAAATCTTAAAAAAAAAAAGATACAAATGTAGTGATCTGAAGGGGCACGTACACCCCAATATTTACAGCAGCAATGTCCACAATAGCCAAACCAAGGAAAGAGCCTAGATGTCCATCAAAGATGAATGATATACCACATCTTCTTTATCCATACACACACACACACACACACACACACACACACACACAATGGAATACTATGCAGCCATCAAAAATGAAATCTTCCCATTTGCAACTACACGGATGGAACTAGAGGGTATTATGCTATGTGAAATAAGTCAATCAAGGAAAGATAATTATCATATGATCTCACTGGTATGAGGAATTTGAGAAACAAGATAGAGGATCATAGGGGAAGGAAGGGAAAAAAATGAAACAAGACAAAACCAGAGAGGGAGACAAACCATAAGAGACTCTTAATCTCAGGAAACAAACTGAGGGTTGCTGGGGGAGGCGGGGATGGGAGGGATGGGGTGGCTGAGTGATGGACTCTGGGGAGGGCATGTGCTATGGTGAGTGCTGTGAACTAAGACTGATGAATCACAGACCTTTATCCCTGAAGCCAATAATACATTATACATTAATAAAAAATAAAAATTAAAAAGAAATAAAAGTTTAGGGGCACCTAGCTGGCTCAGAGGATAGAGCATGCAACTCTTGATCTCGGGGTTGTGAGCTCAAGTCCCATGTTGGCCATAGAGATTACTTAAAAATAAAATTTTAAAGATTAAATTAAAATAGAAATTTAAAATGTCCCTCTTCTTTTACCTAGGTTTCCACTTCAAAAAATTTATATTAAAGAAATAGTTATAAGGCAAAGATGAACATACAATGAAGCTCACTGGAGTACTGTTAATAGTGAAAAATTACCCATGTATATCCATCAACAGGGAACTCAGTGAATAATCGTTAATCCATATAATGAAATACAGTTAAAAAGAATGAGGTAGCCACATTCACAGGGAAAGGAAGGCATTATCCTGAATTTAAAAGCAGCCTAGGGGCTCCTGGGTGGCTCAGTCAGTTAAGCGACCCACTGGGTTTGGCTCAGGTCATGAGGTAGAGCCCTGAGTTGGGCTCTGCACTCAGCAGAAAGCCTGCTTGAGATTCTCTCTCTCCCTCTCCAAAAAAAAAAAAAAAGACAGCCCGAACAACAGTTCACACAGATGGTTTTATGGTTGTACAACTACACGCACATACGTGTACAGACAGGCACCTCAATATATACCCACATTCTCTCCCTGGATACACTCCAACTTTTGAAAGCAATCACCCTTAGGAAGTAAAAAAGAAGGGAGGAGTTCCTTCTTTATCATTTATTCTCTTACTAACCAAGAGGGAAAAATAATAACAATAAAAATCTTTAAGCGGGGCACCTGGGTGGCTCAGCGGGTTAAGCCGCTGCCTTCGGCT